>CM038232.1:89846438-90023215 GCA_021442155.1 Cymbidium sinense | reverse complement strand
TGGATTGGTTTGCTCAGGATTCACAGACCTCCCAAGTCTCGGCTTCAAATTCTTATCCTAAAACCCATAGCACTAATCCTAATCTTATTATAAAAATAACATATTTATGAAAAATGAAATCTAATTGCACCTATATAACATATGTTAGTTAAACAAACATATAAGACAAGCAATTGTATTTCATATATTTTTACTTAACACCCTATAGTTGGGTAGCCAAGCCCACCTATCCTAATTGGATTATTCATAAGGGCATAAGCAGCACCTACAAGCAAGAACATTTAAATTTACTTATTATTACAGTGAGCCCTTTAGCATAATCCCCTGCATAAAATTTCATTAGGCTATTAACGACTTAATATTCTATCTACGCATAAACAATCCTAACATCCAGTCTAAAATATTTCATCACAAAATAAAATATATCATCATGACATACACTGACCTAACCTAAAAGCTAGAAATGGTGACTTAATATTCGAATGTGTGTACTAAGTTTTAGTTTGGTATGTCTTAGTCAGGTTTTAGAAGTATGATTATCTAAAGTTCAAAATTATTTAAGTTAAACATTAGAGGAGGTTCCACTTCAAATCTTTGAATGAATGGATTAAATTTAATTTACATTTTTTTATTTCATTTGATGCCTTCATAGTTGCTTGGCATCGTTGGGGCTATTTAAAGTACTTACCATTTCAAATATATGTAAACATGTACATGAAAGATAAAGATAAAACAAATTCTTTACTATTTTTGAAATTATAACTTAAATGTAAACTTTATTGAATATTTATAATCAACATTAACTTATATTTGCATCATTAGCTTATAGTTTTGAAAATAATTTAGAATTTATTAGCGATAATAGCCATTCCTTATAATAATATTTATCCAACACATGCAACTTAGATATAACCATGTTCTTTTGAATCTCTTCCTTTAAAAAAACATTAACATATGACCGAAATTGCATGCATATTTATGATTCTTGAAATTAAGTAATTAAATATTGCCACATAACATATTCAATTACATTAAGTTCTAAGGATAATCAAGCCAAAAAAATATTTCTTAAGACTAACCAAAATACCTATGAAATTTTATTTTGGTGTTTGAATTATTAAAACCCAAAGAAGAGAGAGATAATACTTAGTAGTTACCCCATCATATGTTGGTGATTTAATATATTTAAGGAAAGCAATTAAATAGATTTTTATGACTTAATTAGGTTTAAACCATTAAGCACACTAATTTGATTACCCTTCACTAAGCTTCTTTAATTTAATTAACTATTTGATCACGAGCCTTCAATGATATGTTTTTTGGAAAGTAAAATTTGTAATGCACCTAAGGGATCTAATGCAATTAGGCTCATGCTTAAGAGTTAATTGGATTAAAGAAGGAAAGAATCTAATTTAAGTGCTCTTATGATTTTTCCATACCAATGAGGCAACCATAATTTCCTTAACAACTTTATGTTATTAAACACATAAAGGGAAACTACTGAATTATACTTGAATTATCTGAATCAATCATTAATGAGTCAATCCATTCTTATCATTAATGTTTCTAATTAATCCCTAATTATCACATATGTTAATTATCCTTCTTGAAGAGATACATTTGGAAAAATAATTAGGGAAAGGGTCTTAATTACTTCTCCTCACTATTTTCACTGTTCACAATGATTAATTATCATTAATTATTTAATTTTTACTATTTATCAATCTTAATAATTATTAAATTAATTAATGAGGGTGACTAGGATTGAAATTCCATATCCATTAAATTTCATGAAAAATAATTCCAAGGAAATTATGGGAGGCAGAGGACATCCCATGGAATCATCTCACAAAATTTAAAGTTAGTTAGCCAAGTAATTAGTCCTTAATTAAGATAATTAGCCTAAGCTTCAAACTTTACTTATGCACTGTTCACTGGAAATAAATTAAAAATTTTATTTTTCTTAAATTTTCCTCTGTCTAATCGTTCCAAAATGGGTTTATTTATATTTTTAGATTTTCTACAATTATTTATGATTTTTTGATGTTCTCACCATCTAAAGGCCTAATTAATCCTTTAAACCATCAATTCCATGCAGATGCTGAAGTGACAGGGCTTTCCATGTGGCATCGCTGTATTGGTTACTTAAATCGTCTGACGTAGTTGCTGACTTAGTGACAACAAACATAATTTTGAGCTGACCATCTGATCTCGGATCACATGATCGAGATAAATCTTGTGATTTTAAAGGGATTAAATCAAGATTTCTAGTGAAAATAATCATAGTTGTTCATTCTAATCACGTGGAACAAACGGACGGTGATTCATTATCCCACAAGTGTCAGAAGATGGACACCATCCTCCTTCCACCACGCTATCCGAGCTCATTGGAGCTCATTCGATGATGAAACTGACTCCAAAATGACCAGGAAATGAATTTAAAGGGATCATACGATAGAAATCACATGAAAACACAATTTACTTCAAAAAAGATTAGTGCATAGGGGAAAAACTATGGTTGTCATATTTTACCTGCTAGAATATGAATGTCGTTGTTATAGGTAGCTTCATTTTGAAGAGACGAAGCCCTATTGAGAATATCATGAGTTGCCTCCTCGCCAATTACTATGTGGACCAAGTGCCATCACAAAGCTCACTGGTTGGTCAGACATCTTCCATGGTGGTCGCTAGGAAATGATTCGTGTTGACTCGTTGGAGTGAGGTGAAGGTGTGGAAAGAGTTAATATAAGTTTGGTGGATATTTTGGAAACTTGAATGGACGAAGCTCTCGAGTTCGTCGATGGTCTCGCCGTGGAATGCATGAAAGAGCAAAAGGGTATGGGACCATAATGTTCTTGGGAAGGTGTGTTGAGTTTCAATCCACAGAGAGTATACTCTCCTCCAATTGAAGCAAGCGGTGATTCCTTTGGTAGTGGTCCGAGGTAGGTTGTCGGAGGTGGTAGGAGACTACTGAGGTTGTTGAGGGTAAGAGGTTGAGGGAGTGTAGTAGTCTGACATGGGGTGTATAGCCTCCTTTAGGTAAACTAATGGGTTTCCATGGATGAACTCACCCTCTCATGGCCAACGTATGAGCCCAACAACCTTAGGTTAGGTTGGGTTAGTGGTCCTCTTGTCCAAGAAGAGCCAAATGTGGTTACTATGGGGTAACGAGGTGGAGAACCCACCCAAATGAGAAATTTATCCCATTTGGGTGGCTTGGTTCAATGGGTTTAACAACCGGGTTTAAGTGAGTTGGTGTCAATTGATTTGGGTAAAGTGAACCAATTGGGTTAAATTGGATTGAGTTGGTGTCAATTAAATGTTGAGAGGGGTTCAATGATGGATTTAGAATTGATTAGCGGTTTTGATCATAATTTATTTAGGCTCATTATGTTTTGGATCCTTTATCTATCATTTTGAAGAGGATAAATGAAAACAAAAATATACTTTTAGTTGGGACACGTAGATCCATAGATATTCTTATTAGGGGTGTGATATTAAAGAGAGGTGTACTATCTCAAAGGTAAAGGTCCCCACCCTACAATGGACCTAATCACGTGAATAAGGACTCTTAAAGACTATGGGTCTTCATATGTACTATAGATTCTTCCCCTACTTTACATGGAAAAGTAAAGTAAGATTTATTTTAAATCGGGTTCGTCAAGTTCCCTATGGAGGAAATATAGTTACATCTTAAAATATCAATTAAAATGATCATTGTTCCAAAGATTTCAAAGGTTAGAATATCAATAAATTGGTTTATATCAAATGGGATTGATTAAAGGAGAGAATATCAAAGCCAAATGAGCATCTTATTTATCCTATGATTGGGCTTTACATTTTTAAAATTAAAAGGATTTATTTGTTTGAGTTGGATTTTATTTGAAGTTTGGGGCTTATAATTCCACAATACAATGTTATGAAAATTCCTAAGAGGTGAGCATTTATGTTTATGGCCCATAGAAGGGAGAAGAAACCTCAGAACCTAAACTTAGGGAGCTTTGGCGGGGGCCGAAAGCATGACCTAAATCTAAGGCGACAATGGGTATTTGGTTTGCCTCCACAAGAGAGGATAAACCACCCGACCGCTTGGACTTACAACCTAGGGTGCCAACTAACTCCTCTTACAATTTTAAATTCATGTAGGCAAGTCATACTTTATGCAAGATAGTTGTGATGTTATTTATTTAGAAGAGACTAAGTCCTTAAACTCACTCCCTAAAGAGACTATATCATATAAGGGCATGCTTCAAATGACCTAAATATAATGCAAATCATATAAAATTTTACTTTCACTTTTGGACAATCATTTGACTCAGGCTTATAGGATTCATATGCCTAATGCATGAGAAGTAAGATTATGGGCTAAAATCAGCGAGAAGGGGAAGGTGTGTTTCCACCATGGCTCTCAAAGAACAAGCCAAGTTCTTTGGCAAAGGTGGAAGGCCTCCAATTAAGAGTGAAATAATATGTTTTATGCATGATGTTAGAAAATAAATGCTCATCCAGCTAAGGGGTTGCTAATTCTTTTATCATGATTGTAACTTTAACTTTAAATGAGATTATGAGTTGCTTATTTTTAATTTTGAGTCGATTAATTTAGTAGAAGATTTATTTTTTTCCTAAGAGCCTAATCCTCATCCAGGCCATACATCAAAGCAAGAAAGAAAGTAGAAAAATATATCATCTTAATACACAAGCTAAACAAAGTATCACACATTTTATAAAACTAACGTAAAAGAATAAGTGGCCATTATGGTCGAGCACCACCATACAAACCCGAAAACAAATTGGGTAGCTGAGCTCTACCAGTATACAACCCGGATTACAATTGAATTAAGTACAATTAAGCAAGAATTCATTATTATGGGGGTCTTCAAGTTTCATTTCTTCATTCTTCTTTCTTCATTCTTATTTCTTCTTTTGGTTACTTCTTTTGGATGGTTGGAATATGGATACTCCAAAAGATTCACATGGTACATAAGATGTGATCTAATGCTCATCCTAATCCCCCATAACAATCTTTCTAAAATCCTAATTGCTAAGGTATATGAAAAGGGAAAATGTAAACCTAACTAAAACCTACAAAAGAGAGATTAGCTAAACAAACCACACATTCCTAAGCATGTATACAAATAAATTAGACTTAGCACCCCACACATGGGTAACTAAGTCCAACTAGCCTAATTTGGATTATGCTTAAGGGTATAAGCAACCTGCACAGTAAGAGCAGTTACATTTTTATTAAAATGGCCCTTAAGCACAATCCCCTACAGGAGACATTGATTAGACTAAATCGTCCTACCATTCATTCTACGCACATACATCCTAACATCCAGACTAAAATAAAATATCACAAAATAAAAACAAACATCAAATCATGCACCGCCCTAACATTGGACTAGAAGTGGTGACTTAGCCTAATGTGTGTGGCATGTGAGATTTGTGTGGTATGCTTAGCTAGGTTTTAAGGTTAGGATTTTCTAAGTGTGAAAAGATTCAACCTAGAAGGGTAGTCTCATTTAAGTAATTTAGTTGATATGGGTTAATTTTATTTGATGATTTGATTTGGTTTGAATGAACCTACTTAATTATTAAATGTTGTAAATGGAAGAAAAGAGAAGAGAACTTCTCTTTCCTCCCTACCTTATGTGATTTTGAAGGTAGTTTCATTAATGATTTTTGTTTGGTGAATATTTTATTATGTATTTTAATTATTCCTAAGTTTAGATTTTCTTTAAACAAACCTATTAAAAAAGAAAGACATTTTAAGATCAAGTAAAATTATTACTATCATAATACACAACATTTTATTTCTTTCCCATATGTGTATCATGCACATGAATAAATCCTAATCTATACATACAAATGGGAATGTTTAGCATACTTTATGATGAATGCTAAGTGAGTTACTTAAGAAAATATGAATGCTTTTATGATGCATGATTTTCAATAAGTCGAAAAGAGGTTCTTTATCTACTTTTTCACATGCACACATGTATGTATGAAAGGAATAAGTGAGTACGACGCCATTGTTAACCAGGAGTGTAAGGTACAAGACCTACTTAGGGCTACTTAAAACCTCAGAACCACAGGGTTGTCTCTAATATACCACTTTCCTTAAATATAAGCATATGTACAAAAGAAATGAACGGAAAAGAAAGCTAAGTGAGTTACTTAAGAAAATTTGAATGCTTTATAATGCATGATTTTCATTAAGTAGAAAAGAGATTTTCTTATCCACATTTCACATGCACACATGTATGTATGAAAGGCATAAGTGAGTACGACGCCATTGTTAACCAAGGGTGTAAGACCTACTTAGAACTTAAACCTCCTAACCGATTGTCAGTAATATACCACTTTCCTTAAATACAAGCATATGTACAAAAAAATGATTGGAAAAGAAAGATACAAAAGTTTGTATTTGTTTGTTTGATTTTGTTATGCAATTTATATGTGTAAGTGTAAGCATGTCCTTCTTTAAGTAATAACTTAGAAGTGAATAGGAATGGAGTTAGGCAAGTGTTATTTTCTTTTCAAATGAACTATATACTTTACCAAATCCTATTCAAAACTATGCTAAAAGAAAAGGAAAATGAAAAGTACACTATGCACATCTTCATATTTATGTCCACATGCAAGCTTATAAATAATTATAAGTAGCACACTTTCATTTAGGCATTTGATTTATAGATTTTGAAAATAGCTTTGAATTTAATAGTGATAATAACTCATATTTTTTACTTTAGCCAAAACATACAATTTGACATAAAAAAAAAATTTCATTTTGAATATTTGATTTTAAAAGCATGAATGTACGATTTTCATACGACATACACATTTAAGATGCTAAGAAAGAAATAAAGTGTAATTTCATTCCACTCTAATTAATTCTTAAAGACAATCTTATGAAGTAAGATCATTTAAAGAGAATCAAAAGTTGTTTAAAGAGACTTTCATTTTGTTTTTGAGTTTGATTTGAATAAAAAAGTGTGAGAAGGTTTGGTCCTTACCCATTCCCACATGTGTGTATTATTTTAGTTTAATTTTTAGGTGATTAGATTAATTTTATGCTTTTTAGGTTAAGTGTAGATTAAGTTCATTAATTTACCTATACCACTTTAACATATTTAATCAATTATGAGCCAATGTATAATATAAAATCATAAGGAATTTAAATCAGCAATGCATCCTAGAAAGAAAGGTACCTAATGCAATCTCATAATTAATGATTAATTAAGCTAAAGGGTTTAATTTAAGTACTTTCATAACCTTCCACACATATGGGTTAGTATGATTTCCTTAAGTTTACTTAGTTATTGAACACCTAAGCATCTACCCAAGAAGGATTGATTAAGTTTAATTAATTTTGGTTTTGAAAATTTGATTTGATTAATTAGGTAGATCATTAGGATTAACCCTTAATTAGATTTGGATTAAGGAAGAAAGGGGTTTAGGGAACTTAAGAAAATATCCCAAAATCATTCCATAAGCCTCCTAATCACTTAAACAAAGCTTAATTATCTTAATCAAGAATTAAACCACTATTCACATGCTTAATTAACCTTAATTACATTAGGAGAGTGATTAGGAGTTCATTAATTAATTTTTCCTGATTAACTCATTAATAAATTCCAAGAAAATTAAGAGAGGCAGAAGTCATCCCACTAAACATGCTTAAGAAGTTTGTAATTAATTAATGAAGTCATTAGGGTTATTAAGTTTTCAAATAAATCTAATTAAGAAAAATCTACCATTCAAATTCAATTAAAAAATAATTTTATTGGATTTTTCTCTAAATTATCTTTAAAATGAATTTGAGTTTGTATTTTTTTAGATTTTCTATAATTAGTTATGAATTTAGGAAGTTTCAATTGATTTAAGTGATTTTATGAATTCTTAATTTATTTTAAAATAAATCATTTGAAACTTAAAATTCAATATCTTTTAATCCAAAGGTCATTTTGACTTAAATTTTTATGATATGTGTATGTTAACCACAAGTTTAATCTCTGAAAATTCCAACTTAATCTGACATGTATTTTGGTTTAATTAATAAAATTTGATTTTACTAAAACTCAAATTAAGCTCAAAATATTTAGAAATTTACATATTTTTTTTTGTTGGATTTAAAGACAATCCAACAAGAATTGTTTGCAATTTTGGTTAAGTATTTTATTTTCTATGATTTTTGAAGTTTCAAGTGATTTAAAGTAATTTTTAAATAAAAAAAAAATTTGTATTTAGAGAGTCACGGTACGCACGCAACGTATAACGCACGCCATGTGGCGCCATGTAATTGGCATGGCAAGGTCGCCAGGTGAAAGACCAAATAACCGGTTGGTTTCTATGCTCAATCACAGATCGACGGCCCGGATCGATCAGGAGGCGATCACACGATCACGGATTTGAGCCATCCGATTATGCAACCGGCGCGATCGATGATCAAGATTGCATCGCGATCGGCTGATCGCATGATCCACGCGTGATCCGAGTCATCCGATCCTACGCCTGGATACCGCGTGCCAGAAGGAAGTAAAATAGTTTTCTTTAAAAAAAGATTTCTAAGTGAAAACTTGTCCAAATGGAATCATTTTCACATTGATTCTCAACAAAAAAATTCTATTTTCTAATTGGGGTGATTTAAAGTAAAAATATGGGATTATCTAGGGTAAATTCCTTAAAATCATGCAAAACCATCACAAATGAGGGATCTAAGCATTTTGATGTTTACCTCACGAGGATGATTTCTAGCTGAAGTGATGACTCAAGCATGCTGTTGAGTGAGGGAAGAGGCCTTGGAATGAGCTTGGGTCTTCTACTTCACGCCAAAATGAAGTTTCTCGGATCATCATTTCTCATCAAAATCCACATAGTTTGAAGTATTTCTCTCAAAATGAAGTGGAGTGATTGCCAATGGCTTTGGGAGCTCTAGGAGAGGGAGAATGAGAGAATGAGGGTTTCTTTAATTAATGCCAATAAAAAGTGAACAAAATGAACCCTTTTTTTTTTTTTGGCTCCAAACTCATGTCATTTAGCTTGGGGTGGTTGGGAATGAAGAGAATCATCCTGGGTGGTTCCCTGGTTGGCTAAGGCATGGAAAGTGGCTACCATGAAGGACAAATGGGTGTCTAGCTGGGGAGGTGAGAGTCCTTCATGCCAAGTGTTCCAATGGGAGAGGTGAGGTGATTTCACCTCCCCATGAGTCATGGCTGCCCCAACCACTCCTTGGGTCAAAAAGTCAGTGTCCTTGGTTCCTACGTTGACCAATGGATGAATGCCAAGTGGCCAAAAAAGAAAAATAACCACTTGGGAAAGTGTCTTTTATCATGGGATGCCCTTGACCCAAGGGCAAAGTGGTCATTTGACATTGAATTTTATTTGAGCATATTTGAAATGAGTCAAAAGTAAGTTGGACCAAATTTCATGTCATTTGAAGTTCATTTGGTTTAATTTAATTTGACCATTTGGGTCAAATTTGGTCAAAATAGATTAGGTTGAATTGGTCAAATCTAAATCAAGAGTTGGGTCAAGTTCAAATGACTATTTGGAGTATATTGGTTCAATTTATTTCAATTAATTTGGTTTAATTTGATTTAATTTGAATTTTGGCCAAGATCCTTTAAGTCAATTGGCTAAGTTGACCATTTGACCCAATTGACCAAATTGGCTTAAATCATGACTTGGTTTGGATTTGGTTAATCATTTGGAATATATTGTAAGCTTTGGTTTCAATTAATTATGGTTTGGTTTAATTTCAAGTTTATTTGACCTTTTAGGTTAAGTTGATTAATTAATTAGATTGGTCTAGTTGGCCAATTGGTCAAAATGGGTTTAATTAAGGCTTTGTTAAGTTCAATAATCAATTTGGTGAACTTGTGCCATTTGTTGCAATAAATTTAGTTTAGGTTGCAATTTGGCTAGTTTGGGTTCATGTGGGTTAAAGGATTGACTTGGTTAATGGGCTAGGTTGACTTGGTTATACCCAAGTCATGACAATTGATTAACCTGTGATGATCAACAAACATGACATCTTGTTTGGATTAGCTTAATTCACTTTGATTTGGATTGAATTAATTTTGGTTCATGTTGGTCAAATTGACCACTTTGGGTCAAGTGAGTCATTAGTTGGTTTGATCAAGGCTTGATTCAAGTTTTGAACATTGATATAAATCCATTTGCAAGTGATTGAGTCAAATGGCTTTGATTCATTTGACAATTTCAAGTTCAAAGGGTGAACATGAGTTTGACTTGGGTTTGATTTTTGAATTTAGTTTGAGTGATTTAAGTTTATATTTGGATTCATGATTGAAGGATTTATTAAATCATGAAGAAAAATCAAGAGTTTGGCTTGATTTGAGTTTGATTTGGCTAAGTTCAATATTGGCTTAGGTTGGATTTTGATTGAATTTGAGATTTTGAAGTTGGTTTTGGTTGTTTGAATTTATATTTCATTTATATATGTGATTATAATTGAAAATATAAATGGGTTATGAGAAATTTCAAGATTCAATTGAGTTGATTTGATTTAAGTTAAGAGAGAATTAAAAGACTTAGAAAGATTTTGATTTGGATTTGAATTTTGGATTTGGTTTGATTGATTTGAATTTATATTTCATTTATATATGTGAATATAAATGAGAATATAAATGGTTGTGAGAAAATTTCATGAGTTTGAATTGATTTGAACATATTTAGGCTAAGTCCAAGAGAATTAAAAGGACTTAGGAAAGATTTTGAATTTGAATTTGGATTTCAATCATGGTTTTAATTATTTGGAATTGATTCATGATAAAAATCCATTGAAATTGATTCAAGGTTTGATTTGGAGAAAGTTGATATGAGTTTGGAGTTGATTTGAATTTGACTTAAAGGAAGGAAGTGAGGAGTTGGTTCAAGCTATGGGTAGTTTTTAACACCCCAAGGCAAGACCTATTCTTATGGCTAACTCTTCTAAGTCTAGGGTTAGTTAAGTGTCCACCTAATCACTAAATGTATCTTAAGACTAAGAACTCTTAAAGGTTAAGAGAAGTCCCTAAGATGAAGGGTTGAGAGCTCATTCTAAAAAATGATCAACAAAGGACCAATAGGTATGGTGTGATTGCATGTATTGGATCAAATGAACGATCACAAGTTAGATGATCTACCCTAATTCAGAAAAAAAATCTGAGCTTAGTGAAATGTGACTCTACTCATGACATAAGAGAGGAAGGAGGAATCCACTGGGATAGTGTATGTGAACCTTTCCAATTAGGTTCAAATCATCCACAAAGGGATGAGAGGTTTGATTTGATTCTCACCGGGGAGATTGATTTGATTTTTTAAGTTCCAAAGAGGGTTGAATTTGTTTTAATTTATTGTTTATTTAATTGTGTTTATTTTGACTCCAGGGATAGACAAGTGAACTCCACTGGAGGCAAGTCACCCACAAAGAGGAAAGGTTGAAATCCACCAGGGATTAGAATTCTAAGTCCGCTAAAAAAAAATTTGCATCTCACTGAGGATGAGAAAAAGATTTGATTTGTATTGATTGATTATTTTTTGTTTGTTTCATATTTTTAATTTTGGATTTTGAGATGGGTAGAGACCAGTTGCTGGGGTGATCTATTGGCAAGGAAACAAATTGAACCCAACCTATTTTATTGAATGAATGCCTCTGGGGAATTAATCGCCTAAAGATAGTCAAAATTAATTTCATTTTTTTTAGTTTATTTTGATGGGTCCCATCTTGATGGACTATCGAGTAGCCATGGTAGCTAGACCTAATTCGATTCACTAATCCAAAGAGAGTAGTACCAACCACAAGGTAGACTCCAACCAAAGGGATGCCTTTCGCTTGCAATGGTCAAGTCTTAAGAAGAAAGTGGGACTCACATCTTCTAGAAATAAGAAACCACTAGGCTATTTGTTAGCAAACATATCAACCCACCAAGGGCCTATTGAGTAAATGCCACCGGGAGACTTAAATCACCAAAGATAGTCAAAGATTAATTTTATTTTTAGATTTATTTTGATGGATTCCATTATTTGTGATGGATCACACTAAGAAGGAGCTTATATTATTCTAGACCTATCTATTTATGAAACCAAAGGGAGTAGCTTCCCATGGGAGAACTATCCACCAAAGGAGTGTCTTGGCAATGATCAATTCAGGGAAGAAAGCTTGAGACTCACATCTTCCACTACAGACCACTGGGTGATCGTTGCTTTGGCAACAAATCAACCCGACCTAGGTCGGTTATTTGTGACATCATGCTAAAAGAATGCTCATAGTCTTACATCTTCCAAAGTGGAATGACTCCGGGTAACCCGCTATGGAAAAATAGATTGAACCCGACCTAAGGTGACTACGATTGAGTACCGAGTGGATTTATCTCAACTCAAGTAGTCGAAATTTATAGGGAGTTATCCGACACGCCTAAAGATAGATGCCCGCTTGGGACCTTTGAGTGCTTGAATCTAATCCACAAGCAAATTAATTTGTTTATTTATCATGGACCATATTAGTTTGTGAGGGATCTTGAGAAGGAGCTTATATCACCTAGACTATCTCGATGATTGAACCAAAGGAGAATCTGATCACTGAACAAATTCTCCAACCAGGGTGGCTACTAGAAAGGGGATTATCAAATCCAAGAGTAACCCGGGTAGTGTCTAAATGGGGTCGCAAAGAACGTGATCCAAATAGAATGCCCACTGGGAGAGGGGATGCTAAGGGATTAATCCAAAACCTTAGAGAAGATGATATGGCTAGTCATATGTTAAATAGGTATTCGGTGGCCAACTCAAGGAGAAAGTGGGGACTCACATCACCAAGAGTGGTGTATCCCCAGGGTGAGTCTTTGTCGGCATAGCATCAAACCTAAGGTGCATCGTTTGCAACAATCGACTAGAAGAAAGCTCGGACTCATCCTCCTATAGCGCTAGTTGCTGGGATAGTCTATCTTGACGGGTGCCATCCACTAGGGGCGACTCTGAGTGAATGCCCTGAGGACTTATCACTCAAATGTAGTCAAGAGGAAAGGAGCCTCAGGGGGACTTATCTAAACCTCAAATATACTCGACCTAGTTAGATCATGATGATTAGTACAAGAAGAAAGCACAGGGACTCACATCTTCTTAAATAAAATCAACAGGTAGCTTACTAGGCGGTGAAGTCTACCATATACAAGGTGCTTATTGGTTTTGCAATGGTCAAGTTAGGAAGAAAGTGTGGGACTCACATCTTTCAAAATAAAGTGCGGGGTGACATACTAGCGAGGTAACATGTAAACCTGACCTAGAGTAGCTAATGAGTGAGTGTTATAGGGGCTTGCTCCCCACATCAAATAGCGAGATAAAAGATGTGTTTGTTTTTTTATGCATGTGTTAAAGGGAATAGGATGCCTGGGACTTTTACACTTACCTTAAACATGCATTGGGATTTGATGAAATGATGCCACGGATGGCAACAAGAATTCTCATTAAGAAAGGATGTCACTTGGGTTCTCTTACACCTAACTTAGTTATGCTAATTGAAATAGGATGCCTCTCAGGTTCTCTCACACCTATTCTAGCAGCTTGGGAATGTGTTTGTGTTATGAAGAATGATAGGATGTTGTGGGGAACTCTTACCTACCTAAACACAATGCAAGACAAGCAAATAACACTTGGAATGAAGAAAAGATTTTGTTGATTGAAAGAATTATTTTCAAACATGATTTTTTATGGATAATATTTCTTCAAATAGAGCCCATTAATTGGAAGCATTGAGTGTTCCCCTTTACAACCAACAAGCTGATAAGATTCTCCTTGGTAGGCCTTCTCTATGACATAGGGGCTTTCCCAAGTGGGTTCAAACTTGCCTCCCATCTTTCGACAAGCAATAATTGATCTCCTTAGGACTAACATAAGTTCTCCTACTTGGAAAACCTAGGGGGACTACTTGTTGTGAGCTTGAATCATTTTGGCCTTGTACAACTCGAGGTTCGGCATGCTGTGACTCTCCTCAAACCTTTGAGCTCTTCTAACCATAACTTTAGATTATGCTCCGTAGTGATCTTGCTACCCAATGCTATCCTTAGTGATGGGAGTTGAACTTCTAAAGGTAGAATGGCTTCGGACCTATACACTAAGAAAAAGAGAGTAGATTGAGTTGGAGTTCATATGTGTGGTAGGCCACAAGGTTCAACCAACTACTCATTCCACTTGCAATTTGTCATCAAGAGTCTTCTTTAGTATTTGGATGAGAGTTTTATTGAATGCTTTTGCTAAGCCATTCACTGGGGTAGTAGATGGTGGAGTATCTCCAATCTATACCATGTCTTCTAGCAAAGCTATTGATCTTGGTGCTTTTGAATGCAGTACCATTATCGAATATAATTCATCGAGGCACCTCGAACTTATATATGATATGGTTCTTGAAAAATTGAAGCACATGCTGAGTTGTGACCTCTCTGAGTGGGATTGCCTCCGCCCACTTGGAAAAGTAGTCGGTGGTGGTTAAGATGAACCGATGACCCTTAGAAGAAGGAGGATCGATAGGTCCCATAATGTCGGTACACTCAAATGGCCATGAGGTTGTAGGGTGTAGAATGTTGGGTGGTTGATGTAAACCACATGTACCGATGGCATCTCCTAGCTACATCCATGAAGTCCATAATCATTAAAGGACAGTGGTATCCTAGTCTCTTAATCTTCATCTTTGTCTTTGGACCAAATTGGTGCACTCTGCATAGACCTGAATGTACCTCAGTTATAATGCCATGGGCTTCGTGTTTATCTAAACAATGTAACCACATTTGATCAAAGGACCGTCGGTACAGGGTGCCATCAACAAGAGCATAGGAGAGAGCTCTCTATTTCACCTAATGGGCTTGTGATTTTTCTTGGGGTAGTTTGTCGATGTTTAAATAATCTATGAATGGTTGCCTCCAATCCAATTCCTTGTCTTTATAGGCAATGACAACCTCCCCTTCAAGAGAAAGTCTCGATGAGTTCACATAAGGGATAGGACTTGTCTATTTTGGAACCCTTATTGGAATGGACTCATCTTCGGACATGCTAATTCTTTGGCAAGTTTGGCAAAAGCATCTACTTTGCATTCTCTGCTTGGGAACCTTGTAGATGGTGACTTGAGATTTGGATAACAACTTCATGGTATACTTGTGGTAATGTAGAAGCTTGGGTTTGAGAACCTTGTAGGACCTGACAATCTGATTGATGAACAATTGAGAATCCCTAAATATGTTAATGTTCTTAACACCAATAGTGATGGCTAACTCCAGACTAGCATTCAAAGCTTCATATTAGGCTTTGTTGTTGGTGTAGGGGTTGGAAAGATCTCATCACATCATTAGAGTTAGGAGAAATTCTACCATTGCCTTTCTAGAAGAGTAGATGGTGCTTCCCCTTTATGAAAAGAAGCGCACCATCAAAATACATCTCATGATGATTGTTAACCTCCCCTAAGTTCATGATTTGTTCATCGGAGATCACTAAGGAGAATCGAAGTGAGTGTATTGCTAAAAAATTGCTAGTGCTTGTCCTTTTACCATACAAAGGGGTATGAATGTGATATCAAACTGTGAGAGAATCATGGACCATCGTGCCAAACCTTCGGATAGCGTTGGCCATGTCATGAGATACTATAGTGGATTGGTTCAGAAAATCAAGTTCACCTTAGAAAACATATATATACTATTGTATCTTTTGGGAGGAAAAAATCAAAGCGAGATAATGTTTCTCAATGAGTGGATAGTTTACTTTAGCAAGAATCAGACAACAGTTGAGATAGTAGAGAGCACTCTCCTTCTCTTCGTCATTGGCTTGGGCCAACAAAGCACCGAGAGAGTTGTCCAATGCAGCCGTGTAGAGGATGAGTGGCCTTTCGGGATAGGGATGCTAGAAGCTGGCTTCATCAAATATTGCTTGGTATCTTCAAAGGCATGTTAACACTTATCATCCCACTTGAACTTAGCATCCTTTTGACAAGTGTTGAGAATGGCTTGCATCTCCTCGATAGGTTAAAATAAAGTGTCTTAGATCGACCATCCTTGGAAAGATGCAGTTGGGATTCATTTTGAGGTTATATTATCTTAAGCTCAAAACTACTCTCAAGTTAAAGAGATTGTCTTCCTTTTCTCTATTCTTGACTACTAGATTATCAACCGATGATGGATGAGTTTATTGAAGATCGAGTCATGGCCATTGGTATGTAGCACCGGCATTTTAAGGCCTAAAGGTATGACCATATAAAATATTATTGGGGTTTGAAAAGCGTGTTTCTTTCATCCTTGAGGCCATCTTGATTTGGTTATAGCTAGATGACCCATCCATGAAAGAGAAAATTGCATGAGATGAGGTGATGTCCACCATTAATTTTGGTATATGAAGAGAAAACTCATCCTTAGACATGCCTTGTTTAAGTCCCTGAAATCAAGCATATACAAATTTGGCCATTCTTCTTTTTTAATTGTACAACGGCTAAAGTAGGGCATTTTTCTTGATGAAACTAGCATCGATCAATTTCTTGACTTCAAAATGACCATTGTTGATTTCTAATCGCATGCATCTAGGAGCTTGCTTGATAGGTGCGCTAGGATCTATTGCTAGCTTGTGGACTACTATGTTAGGAGATAATCCAAGCATCTCTTCATAACTCCATAAAAGTAGTCCTTAAACTCAGTCAATAGCCTAACTAAGTCATTATTTTCTTCTTCATTCAAATAGCGATGTATGTCGATTTTCTTCCAGTTGATTTTTTTAAGCTTGTCAATTATTGAATGGATCTTCTCTTCAAATTTTTGGTGGTGAATCTTTGATTTGGAGATCATCTGGATCATCTTAGGTTTCTAAACACACATTCTCATAAGAGTTGGTGTTATGTGAAAAGAACTTATCAGAATCCAAATGATTGGTGATAACTAAGCAGTAATCATCATCATCAGGACCCTTTGAATCTAGTCTACTCTTGATTGTGCTTCTACCTATATTATCTCACTTTCTCAAAATACTCGACATACGGACCATGAGGAACTAAACATTTCTGTATAAGATTATGAACACAAGGTGAGTAAAAGTCAAATAGTAATTCCATTAATTCTTTATATGAATTCTCCTCAAGTTCTACATCAACTTCAAGACTTGAGGAGGATGATCCCAAAAAGAATCTATTCAGCTTCATATCATTGGAAGACTTAGGGGCTTCCTTAACTACTAAACCTTCAACTTTTTGGGGGTGAAAGTGAGGTTAGAGCTAAGGTTCCCAATTACAGCCTGATAGTTTTACATACATTTGATTTGAATACTTTGCTTTGTCTGGAGGCCTGATCTTCAACATTGTCCAGCTCGAAAGTCACCTCCAATGGAACCCGTTGAGAGAGGTTGGCTAGTATACTGATCACATTAAACTCATCCTCTGATTTAGATTCTAAGTCTATGCGAATAGTAGGGGTACCGCTATGAATTGGAACATAACCACTGTTGGCTAATGGCCAACCAGGGGGTCTTCCACCTCTAGAATTACCTCTATTTCTTCCTCTACCTCTACCTGGTAGAGGTTGAGTCATCCTACCCACATGTCCATATGATGGAATGAACTGTGGGTGGAATGTGATGTGGATCTATTTCTTCTTCAATTCCCCTTTCTTGTTCACTTAGATTTTCATTTTTCTTTCCTTTTTATTTTGGCTTTTCTCTTCTTCTTTTTTCTTTTTCTTTTACTTTTGAATTTGAGTTTTGTCCAAGTTTACGAGAAAGGGTGTTTTGGGGAAGATAGTAGGTTGCATCCTCATATATCTCATCCTCTCTAACTAAAAATAGCTTTTCATCTCCTTTGACACAATACTCAATCCCATCCTTGAACATGGAGGGAGGATGGAATTTCTTATGTATCCAAGGCCTAGAGCAAAGCGGTGAAGTATTTGAATCAATTTTATAAAACTTGGCTTGTCTTCTCACCTCCAAAGGTAACACTATGGAACCTAAAGCTCTCTCTCTTTATTCATTGAATCCTCTCAACATCATCCATCTCCTGAGTTTGGAGATGTTGATCTTTAAATAAGCAAAGTCTTTAGACTCATAATGTTCACCTGCATTTGGATGATGGGAACTCTAGCTAGTATGAATGCCCATTTTAATTGTAATATAGAGGGGCGGTTGTGCTCCAAGTCCCCCAGAAGAAGGTCATCATCTATGAAAGTGATCCCGTGAGCTTCTTTGGAATAATGTGCCTCATCTCCAATAGTGGTGAGCTAAGCATATCTCAGGATCAAGGAGAGCTTTGATTAATGATTCCCTCATCTCTTTGGATAAGACATGGGCATCATATATATTTAGCTTAGATGGCTTTCTTAGGTGAGAGGACATTGTAGTGCACCTTGTGATCCTCCACAAGCATATCCCAAGGTGGAGCATCATGGAGGGGCTTCTCGATCCTCAAACCAATGGCTTGTTTCCTCTATCTTGAGGTGTGCCCTAGGAGGTAGAACCTTGTCCACTGAGAGGTTGACTTGGTGATCTCTTGTGGCGGTAATGGAAGGTTCTACACACACATGAGTTCACCTACTTCTCCTATGAGACCCTCCATCGATGATTCCAAGTATCTCAAGAGGTGAACCAATAGTATTCAATGTAGGAAAATTCAACTCTGAATCATAAAGAGGAAGATCAAAATTAATATAGTTGTTGTTTAGAATTGAAGGGTTATTTAGAATAGATTCAGACAACCCATCAGAAGTGACACAGATGTAATTCAAACTAGCTTTATTCTTCAATTTCTTGGATTTGATAGGAGGTACAAAGTAGAAATCAAGTAAAGTAAGTGGGGTAGGGGATTTGATGCCCTTATCCGCCGATACAAGATGTCTACTAGTAGAAGAAGAACTAGCTGAAATAGTGGTAGCTGCAATGGTGGATTGGAGGCGGATTTCGGTGGTGTATCCAAGCTAGGAGTTATTCATTTCTTCCTTAAGTTGGCTCTGGCAACTTGCAAACCTTCCTTGATGTTGGAGGTTTGAGCTAACTCAGGCACCTGCAAAGAAAGTTTCTTGATCTTCTGAAGACTGGTTTGAATAAGGAGATATCCCAACCTTCTTTAGTTTTGGAAGGATATTAAGTATCCCCAAGGATTATCCTAATGAAACTGAATGGTTGGTCCCCAAGGTATTCCTTCGGGATAACTATAGCACTTGTCTTGAAGCTATGTTCAAACCAGTCCTTGAATGTAAAGCAATCCTCCAAAACATGACCAAGCATGCGGTGGTAGGGGAAAAAGTTAGGATCCTGCTTGCCCACTTCCTTGACCTTCTAGGTTGGGTAGGTGAAAGTCAAGTTTCTTTAAGAAATTCTTAAAGATTTTCCTAACTACCACCCTCTTAAATGAATATGGTTTGTTAAGTTTATCCAAAAGTAGGTTGATGGTAGCTACGGCGTATGTGTACCACTTACATGGATATGGGTGAGAGGAGGTGGTGTAGGCCATGGAGGCTAGTGTATTTGGTAGAGGCTGGTGGTGGTAAAGGAAGCGATGGCTATGGAGCACGAGGTATCTCAAACTGCTCTCTAGCTGGCTATTTCTCCTTATCTACTGCTATCACTACCCCGGGCTTCTTCTCATATATCTTCTAGTCTTTGGCTTTATTGATAGATTTGTAGAAGGTAACTGTTTGGCTTCTCCTTGCAAGCTAGTCGCCTTATTGATTAATTTCTAAAAGTTTTTATGGTGAAACCTTTGAGCATGAATGCAATAAGGCAATGGATATTCTTAAGCAGAATCTCGATGGCATGTTGTTCGGATAACTTTGGTTTATATTTCTTACTCAAATTACACCATCGAGAATGTAATCAATAAGGGACTCACCAAAGTTTTATTGAGCCACAACGAATGCTTGGTGACCCTTTCTTTGAGCTCTAGCAAACCTCTTAATAAAGAGTTGCTCCAACTCAGGAAAAGTCTTTACTAATCTATTGAAAAGGTCAGCATACCAATCAAAAGCTATCTCTACTAAGCTACTGGTGAAGAGATGGAAAAGTAAAGTTTCATTGCCACCAGTGTTACAATAACTAGCTCTAAAATGCTTGATGTGTTGCCTCGGGTACCCACTGCCATCAAAACTCTTGAAGAAAGGTGGTACGAAACCATTAGGATATTAGATTGCATCAAATTCCTCTCAGTAGTGTCCACCCTTTGGAACTAATGATCCTCCTCAGGCTTGAGCGAATGCTTCCTTCACCTGCTGCTCAACCATGGACTTGATATCCTTTTCTTGTATGGAGGTACTATCGACTACCTTCCTATACATGCTAGTGTTACCTTGCTCTACTGGAGATAAAGTCTTGGCTAGGTCCAAGACATGCACCAACTCTGGCTAACTAGTCTCAGCTATGGTAGGATGAACTGTTGGGGCTTGGTTCTGCAATTCTAAGACAGTTGCTAAAATATCCTTGAGCCTCTTCTCCATCCTTTCTATCTTTTCATCCTTTTGTTTGATCTGTGGGAGGTGTTGGGTCAGTGGGCCTACTACCAAGCTCAACACCTTCCATTGTCTCGCTTCTCAGGAGGGATCCCTAGTATTCATCATGTAAACCCCAATTGAGTTTCCTAACAAATCATATTCATTGGGATCAAAGCGATCTTCTCCTCATCACCAATCATACCCAATTTTTTTTCTTTTGAAAAGATAATGTCCCACTATCTCCTTAAGAGAATGATCAATCGAATGGGCACAAATGATTTTGATTGATGTGATCACTATCATGTCGAGTGGCATCGGACCTCCCCTTTCTGAGAATCAATCCTATGAGGTGCACTCACTAGAAGAGACACACTCCTAACTATCACTGACTCTGAAAGGGGTGACACTACTAGGAGGTCTTACTATCATTAGTGCAACTATGCTATCATCTGCTCCCTTTGCAACAGCTGCCACCATCTCCATGTCCTGCTAAATTGGTGGTGTTGGTTAGGGACGACCACTATGCTTTGGGGTCTCCATTCCCTCTGCACCACAACTAGGGCAGAAGGTTAAGCAAGGGAGCTCAGCCTCGCCATAGTAGGTAGTGTAGATGGAATAGGATCCCTTGGCGTGGCGGATCACCAGCAGTGCCTTCTCCTGATGTGGCCTTCATGGCATTCGGTGGAACTGGAGATGCTACAACGTGAATGGATGATGTCGGACAGAGGGTAGAGCGGTGTGGTGGAGACACCACCAACTCTCTTAGGATGGGGACCCTTTATCTATGGTGGGTCATCCCTGTAAGTAAGATACTATCTGTATGATTGATGTGGGTAGTGCACCGATCAGGGAAATCAATGAGTGCGGAGGCCTACCGCCACCAAACCTCTCTCAGTGATCAATCGTGCGGGCCTCTCTCGGCCTCATCGTCATAGGTGTTTCCACCGCGGGAATGATAGATCATAAATCAAATTGAGCTCACGGACTCGAGCGTTCAGCTCGCCAACTGGGTAGAGATATGGCCAGCCTCTCCTCTACTGCAGCTGGGATTGGTCGAACCAGCGATGGAGGTGAAGTATGGATCTTCCTAGCATCCTCTCTATCAGACCTAGAGGGAGGATGAAATGGGTTCACTTGTAACCAGGGGGGTGATCAGAGTGGGTACCTCCTCCGGTGATAGTGGCCTTCATCTCCCAGCAATATGTATGATACGCTTAATCATGCAGTTTTTATTTCTCCTCTAAGTCTTGGTGGGGTGAGTGGAGTAAGAACTAGACCCAACCTCAAAGGCTAGGGAGGCAATATCTTGGATCAGAGGAGCCTTACCCTTAGAGGGTGTCAATGAGTGGGTGCTAGCCCTGGGAAACCATGAGAGGCACGCAACTGTCACTTTCACTAGCGCTAGCGATGGGACTACCACGCTTTCCTCTTTAATGAGGGGATATCGATGGCAGTGGCAAGTCAATCGAATGACCGCTACCACCACGTGGTCAAATAGTGGTGATGGGAGTGCACTCATAAGTAATCCGCGCCCCCTCGAAACCTCTACCAAAATGGATGAGATGGGTGTAATCAGCACGAGGAAGGCTAGCTTGATCCAGGGTCAAGTCCATCTCATGGGAAAAGGTAAACACATACTTTTGAGAAGCCATAATAATCAACTGTAACTAGAAAACTGAATTGAAGTTGTGGCGATCTTTGAACAAGAGTCTACAATATTGAAAATGAACTTGGATTAGATATCTGTCTTGTTGATTTTTGAATTTGAATTTAAAATTTGAACCCACATCCAACATCTTAGAAGTGTTAAGTGAGGTTCAAATGAATTTAGAGATTTGATTGGAAAGAGAAATTTTTGAATATGGAATCCACTTTCAACAAATTTGGGTATGTTGAAAATGAGTCCAAATATTTTTAGAAAGATGCTTCCATAGGTTCATGTTTGAAATTAGATTTTGATTTGAGGACCCTTCCCTTTAACAAATTTGAGTATGTTAAAGTAAGTGGTAATTGGTTTTGTTTTGATTTGATTATTTGGAATCCACTCACTTAGAAAATTTAGGTATGTTAAGTGAGGTGTTTGAAAATAATTTCTTCTTTTTTTTTCTTTGTTTGTTTTCTGTGAATCATGTGAATTTTGAGAATGAAATCTTCACTTAGCAAATTTGGGTATGCTAAATGAAGAATCCAAATTTTTTATTAATTTTTTGAAAAATAGGATCTTTACTTAGCAAATTTAGGTATGCTAAATAAAGGATCCAATGTGATTGATTTTGTTCTCTTGATTTTTTTTGAAAGAGGATTTCTACTTAGCAAATTTAGGTGTGCTAAATAGGAGATCCAAGTGTGCTTTTATTTTGATTTTGTTTAAAAGAGGATTCTTAGCAAATTTAGGTATGCTAAGGAAATCCAAATGTGTTTCATTTTGATTATTTTGAAGAGAGGATCCTTAGCAAATTTAGGTATGCTAAGGAAATTCAAATGTGGTTTGTTTTGACTTTGTTGATTTTGAAAAGGGAATCCTTAGCAAATTTAGGTATGCTAAAAAAATCCAAGTGTGTTTCATTATTTTGATTTTTGTTTGAAAAGAGGATCCTTAACAAACTTAGGTATGCTAAGGAAATCCAAATGCATTTAGATTTTGAAAAAGGGGATTTTCATTTAGCAAATTTTTGTATGCTAAATGAAAGATCCAAATGTTGTTCCATTTTTGAAAAGGAGGATTTTCACTTAGCAAATTTGGGTATGCTAAATGAAAGATCCAAATGTTGTTTTATGTTTTGAAAAGATGTTTATTGACTTTATTTTACAAAGAGGATCTTCACTTAGCCAATTTGGGTATGCTAGATGAAGAATCCAAATGTTGTTTTAATTTTGGAAAGATAATTATTAATTTTGATTTTTGAAAAGATGTTTGTTGATTTTTTTTTTGAAAAGATTATTGTTTTTTCTTATTTTGAAATAAAATCTTCATTCAGTAAATTGAGTATAATGAATGGAGATATTCATTTGTGCTTTTGGAAAATATGATTGTTGATTTTGATTGAAAGTAAAAATTTTCATTCAATAAATTTGAGCACATTGAATGGAAGTGTTCATTTGTGCTTTTGGAAAATGTGATTATTGATTTTGTTTGAAAATGAAAACCTTCATTCAATAAATTTGAGTATATTGAATGAAAGTGCTAATTTATGCTTTTGGAGAATCTAACTAAAACCTGCAAAATAGAGAATATCTAAAAAAATGACACATTCCCAAGCATGTTATAAACAAATTGGACTTTGCACCCCACACATGGGTAACCAAGTCCACCTAGCCTTTTTTGGATTATGCTTAAGGGTATAAGCAACCGCACAACAAGACCACATTTTTTATTAAAATGGCCCTTAAGCACAATCCCCTATAGAAGATAATTATTAGACTAAATCATCCTACCATTCATTCCACGCACATACACCCTAAAATCCAGACTAAAATAAAAGATCACAAAATAAAAGCAAACATCAAACCATGCACCACCCTAACATAGGATTATAAGTGGTGACTTAATCTAATGTGTGTGCCATGTAAGGTTTGTGTGGTATGCTTAGCTAGGCTTTAAGGTTAGGATTTTGTAAGTGTGAAAAGGTTCAACTTAGGAGAGTAGTCTCATTTAAGTTATTTAGTTGATATGGGTTAATTTTATTTGATGAATTGATTTGGTTTGAATGAACCTACTTAATTACTAAAGGTTGTAAAGAGAGTTAAAGAGAAGAGAACATCTCTTTCCTCCCCACCTTAAGTGATTTCTAAGGTAGATTCATTAATGATTTTAGTTTGGTGTATGTTTTATTATGTATTTTAATTAATCCTAAGTTTAGATTTTCTCTAAATAAACTTATTAAAAAAGAAAGGCATTTTAAGATCAAGTAAAGTGAATTACTATCACAAATCACACAATATTTTATTTCTTTCCCATTTGTGTATCATGCACATGAATAAATCCTAAGCATATCTATACATACAAATGGGAATGCTTAGCATACTTTAGAATGAATGCTAAGTGAGTTACTTAAGAAAATTCGAATGCTTTATGATGCATAATTTTCATTAATTAGAAAAGAAGTTCTCTTATCCACTTTTTACATATGTATGTATGAAAGGCATAAGTGAGTGCGGCACAATTGTTAACCAGGGGTGTAAAGTACAAGATCTACTTAGGGCTACTTAAAGCATCACAACCTCGGGATTGTCTAGACTAATATACCATATTCCTTAAATACAAACATATGTAAAAAAGAAATGAATGAAAAAGAAATCTAGAAAATTCATAATTATTAATAAAAATATTTAAAAATTACAAATTAATCCTCTTTATGTTTAGCTATAGAAAGTTAATCAATGAAATTAAAATCCCCAAATGATTTTGAGTATTTTAAGAATAATTTCCTAATCAAGATTTTAAATAAATAACTAATTAATCACAAAATATTAGCCCAAATTCCTTAAAAATTTTACAATTCATTTCTCATATTTCTTTGCATGTTAATAAATTTTCTCTTAAATTTTGGGCTTGTATGTCATGTTTTCTTAATTTTTAAAGTCTTTTACCATTAATTGGATTAAAAAATTATATAATTTAATTAATCATAAAAATCACAATCGCACTTTTAAATTTCATTAATGATTTTATTATTCGGTTTTTCTTCAATAGGTCCAATCAATTGCAATTAATATATATATATATATATATATATATATATATATATATATCCAATCAATCGTAATTAAAATATATATTAACTAAAATTTTTTGATTAAACTTAAGTGGTGTATTTTCACTTGAATAGGCTTAAGGTTTAGTAGCCTAAGAAGATTACTTTGTAATGTCCATTTGACATTCTTTATTCACTTATAAATGTGTGATTAGTTAATAGCGCTATCATATTTATGTTTAAAATTAAAATCTATAAATGCATGATATGTGAATGATATGGCTATCATCACTAGAAAATAAAAAAACATATATAAACTTTTTCTCATATAAATCAAAATATATGAATATGCTTATAAACCTAAACTAATAAAAGTGAATGAAATCTCTATTTATAACTCTTATTCTTACATACACTCTTTGAAGGTATATAGTCTTGACACCTTAGGCGCAGGCTACTCATCAGAGGTCTTAGATACCTCATCTCCCTAATTTAATAATGATACCTATAAAGATTGTGTAGAAAATACATGTAAAATTTAAATATTTTTTTAAATTTAATGCCATATCAATTTAAAAAATTCATTCCACATATATTCATGTTTATATCAACACATAAAAATTCTAAGTGATAAATGTATTGATATGAACAAAAATCTAATATTTTTTAATGATAAAATAAATATATAATTATTTTATAATGAAATATTAAAATGATAAAATAAATACATAATTATTTTAAAATGAAATTTTAAAAATGATAAAATGAATACATAATTATTTTAAAAAAAATATTAAAGTGATAAAATAAATACATTATTATTTTAAAATAAAATATTAAAGTAATAAAAGAAATATATAATTATTTTAAAATAAAATATTAAAGAGATAAAATATATACATAATTATTTTAGAATGAAATATTAAAGTGATAATATGAATACATAATTACTTTAAAAATGAAATATTAAAGTAAGGCAGAGTTCAAGGATATTATTAAGTAAATCATCACTTATTTCTATTAATCTTAAAGTG
Organism: Cymbidium sinense; assembly: GCA_021442155.1. Classification (NCBI taxonomy): domain Eukaryota; kingdom Viridiplantae; phylum Streptophyta; class Magnoliopsida; order Asparagales; family Orchidaceae; genus Cymbidium; species Cymbidium sinense. Next base: position 89,997,049 of record CM038232.1, on the reverse strand, counting down.
TCTTTCATGTGATTATAATTTCTTTTGAATTTAACCCCAACCTCATTTTTAGATTGAGGTCAAACTGTTACATTGCATTATAACTTTAATAAAATTTTTTAGGAAAATTTTAAATATAATTAATTGAAAAAAATATATAATTTGTCTCATTTATTTATTCAAAATAATTACCAAAATTCAAATTCAAATGTAAGGAATCATGAATTCTCTTAAATATAACTCAAATCAAGTAACTACTCTCTAAAAGTATGAAAGCTAAAATCTAAATTTGGCCAAACTGTGATTTGAATTTTAATTTGCCATTCCAAAAAAAAATTAATTTAACTTACTAAATCCACTTTGAATCTACAAAAAATAACATAAAAAAAAAGATAAATTAAATCAAGTCTAAATATCAAACATAAATTTGATCATATTTAAATAAAAATAATTAACTATGAGATAAGTAGAAAAATCCAATTTAATTACTTAAATTATACACTTATATTATCATTAATATTTATTAAATATAATTAAAAATCATATTTATACATACAAATAAAAGTTATAAACTTTTCTAGATTAATATTATAATCTTCAAAATCAAGTAAAAAGTTGTGCAAGATTTGTTGTTTTTTAAAGAATGTGTCAAAATTCAAAAAAGGAAACTTGTGAAGCCTAAAAAAAAGCACCAAATCACGTAGAAAAGACAAGTCATCTTGTCTCTCATATCTCTCTTAGCTGGACATACAGAGCTTCGTCTGGCATATAGGACAATGCTTGCATTTTCTCCACACTTGCATGCAATGCTGTCTCTCTCTTTCTCTCTCTATCTCTCTCAAATTCGATCAAATTCAGCAGGCCATAGTGGTGACTCAATCTTTGGAGTATTTGGCTAAGAGGCACTCAACAAGCATCTCAGTAGGCTTCATTTCTTCCAAATGAAGCTACTTCTTAGCAGAATTCTATTGGACATCAGCTTCGGTGAGGTATAATTCTAGAACACTTAAAAAGCCTTAGGACTCTCATGTTTGGTGTCTTGAATACTTGCATCGTTATGATCCAACCTTTAGATCCCATGCACTTTACTTTTTAATCTTTTTTGGCGAGTTTAGAGACAATCAAGGCTATTTATTTTATATGTTTAGAATGAATAGTCTTGATTAGGTTGAATGATATAGTAATTTGATTCCACATATTAAGCCATGATTAACTTCATTGGCTATTTGATCATTGATCTAATGATCACGATTAATCCAATAATTTTAATTACTAAATTAAATTGAGTTTAAGAAAAAGAGAAGTTAATCAATCTTTAAAATTCTTTCAAATAGAAATAATGAGATCAAACAAAATAAAAATGTAAATTAAATTACCATAAAATCTAAGTAAAACTTAATGGTAAAAAACAAAACTAATAATATTATATTTATTATAATGAAATATAACAAGTTCTTTGAACAAAATTTATGAAAGTCAGTTTTAAAAAAAATTTAAATCAAGTCTTAATTTTTTTAATTTATAAGTAGTTGATTCTAAAGATTAAGAAGAAAATTCAATTATGTCCTATATCCTCAATTTAATTTTTAGTTATGATCAATTAAATTTTAATTGATTAGTTACTCATATAAATTTTTTTTAAAAAATTAATAACTAATTTAAACCACATTCTAAAAAAAATTATTATAAACTTAAATCGCTTAAGACATGGACAATTGAAGTCAAGGAAAATTATGAGCAAAAGTATATAATTAGTATTCTAAATATCATAATTAAATTGTTTAAACTAATTGATCAAATGTATAAGAAATCAAATTTAAATTTAAATGATTCACAATTTTTATGAATAAATTTAGAAGTCAATGAAGAACTCCAAAAAAAAAAAAAATTTAAATTCTATATGTATTTTGAAATTAATATTAACACTTATGATATAATAATATTAAAAAAAGGTAATTCATTAAAAGCTTCTCAGATATTCCTAAAATTCTCACTAACATTAAAAATAAATTTGTAATAATTTAAAAGATGATTATATTATTTAATTGAATTTTAAGAGATAAGGTTAAGTTATTTTAAAATGATATATTTAGTTAATTAATATTTCAATCAATTAAGTTTAGAAAAGATCCACTAAGACATAATAGATAGAACCAAAATATATATATATATATATATATATATATATATATATATATATATATATATATATATATATATATATATTTAAATTTGGATGTTTTTAAAATATAAAATAATATAATAAAAAATAATTTAAAGCTATCTCAAATTTTCTTACAACATTTCCCAACTTTAAAGAATGTCTTCATAATTTTGGAGATATTTTAGCATCAACATTGCATTTTATTTAATCATTTAATTTTTTTTTTTGAACATTTGAGGGAATTTAATCATAAACTCACACACACAACTCATGTATAAGGACATGAACTCAAAACTTTTTGGTTGAATGTCAAAGCTCTCAACCACTAAAATGTCTTGTACATTTAATCATTTAATTAATAATAAAATGATAATTAATAATTCTTTTTTAATCAAAATATTATAAATATATCTTTAAGTGTGTTTTTTCACCTTGAGATATAACATATGAAATTTTTGAAACCATTTTAAATTTAAATCATAATTAAGATTAATTAAAAAATTTAATTTGGTTAATAATTAAAGAAAACATCAATAGTTAAAATTCATAAAATACATTTAATTTAGACTCTTAGTGAATCTTCATCCTTTGATGAAATGTTCACTCTATTAGGGGTGCATTATTTGATTTTAACCAAAACCAAACCAACCAAAGTTTTTGAGTAATTTGGTTGTTTTGAACTTAGTAATTTGGATTTTGGTTTTAATTAATGAAAACTTTGGTTTTGGTTTTGGATCGGTTTGTTAAATAAAATTTTGGATGGAATCAAATAAACCAAACTAATTATATGATATACACTATTATTAATTTATATATTATTATAGTAAGAATTATAAATGTAAACTACTATTGCTTGTTCATTATACAATAAAATATTATGCAAATAATTTTTAAATGTAGCGAACTTCGGTTTATCCAAAACCAAACCAAAATAACCTAACCAAATTATTATTCGGTTTGTTTGGTTTTACATTTTATTTGGTCGGTTTGGTTCAATATTTTTAGGAATCCAAAACCAATTGGTTTTAAAAATTTATCATCCAATCCATCCAAATCAACCAAATGCACACCCCTAGTTATAAGGAAGAGTGGACCCTACCTTTAAGTGGGGCCCACCATTCTTCAAACCCTTCAAAACATTAAATCCAACTCCAACTTAAACTAAATTAAAATTTAAAATCTCTCTTTAATTCATTAATCACTTAAATTTAAAGTAATAAATTAACTTCTTTACTTGTGAATTACAACTCAAACATTAAAGCCTAGCTCTAACTTGCTACAATAGTCTTTGCACACATTAGATTAATAGACCACTCATCTTAGTGTTAGGTTAGCTGCTATTTTTTGTGGATTGGTATTTTATTTTGTGATGTAATAATTTAGACTAGATGCTAGGATTATATATGCGTAGTATGGATGTTAGGATGACATTAGACTAAAGATATTTTCTGTAGGGGATTGTGTTTAAGGGATCGTTGTAATAAAAATTAGAAAGTCTTTTAGCTTGTAGGGGCTACTTAAGTCTCTAAGCATAATTCAATATTATAGATGGGCTTGGTGACCCAAGGCAGAGTGTTAAGCCTAAATGTATAAAATATAACTATTTGGTGTGAATATGTGTTAAGCTAACTTCTATTTTGTAGATGTAGTTATATTAATATTTTCATAAAATGTAATTTTTATAATAGGCTCAGAACTAAAATTATGGGACTTATAATGAGTAATGGTTAGAAGGCTTAGACTTTGAAGGCCCTGTGATGTTTGGAGTGCTCAAATGTAAAAAGTGAAGATGAAGATAAAGAATTGAAGAGCCCTATAGCTTTATTTTCATTTATAAATTAATTGTAATTCAAGTTGTACAAGAGTAGAGCTTGACTACCCATCTCTTTTCTTTTCTAAGGTGTACGGTGGTACCCAACTGCACATGCCTCTTATTATTTTAATCGAATAATGTTTGATTAACTTATTTACTTTGATGGTGCAATAAAAATACATATTTTTCATAAGTTTCTTAAATTTTGATTGTTTAATGTGTGACATGAATGCGATAAGCTCTTTAAGAAACTTAAAAATTCTACTTCAATTAAATTTAACAACTAACAACCTCACTCTAAAGCTTACAATTTTTACAAAAAATAAAAAAATAGAAATCCCTTAGCTGTATGGTTGAATGTTATAATAACATGCATATTAAATGTATATGTATATATATATAATCTCCTCTCTTGCAAATAGGGGGTCTCCACTCTTGCTCAATAAGGGATAAGGCTTGACCTGTAGATGTAGTCCTTTGTAGTAGAGAACACCCCTTCTTATTAATTCAACTCATGATCAATTTCATCATGTATTTAGTCATAATTTCTCTTGAGCCTTAGTCCAAAATAATGTGTCTAAAATGAGGTAAAAATTATAAATTTTATTTGCATTAGTCTAAGACATGAATTGCATACACATCATGATCTAGTTTCTTAGGGAGTGAGTTTAGGACTCTAAATTTTTACTTAATAAATAACAGTCTAGCTATCCTACTTCTACATAAGAATAGCTCACATGATTTTTAATTATAGGAGATGTTAGCTGGCAACTACTCTAGGTGGTTGTAATTTCAAAAGAATTAAAATCAGTTCACTCTCTTTAGTGGAAGTGAAACAACATATCCCACTTTCCTCGAGTAGAATTAGGTTGAGCTCTTAGCTTGTTCTAGAGCACCCTAAATATAGGTTAAGAAGTTTTTTGTTTCTCTTTTGCTATGAGTATAAGTCCTCATCTCTTAGGAATTTTTATAATCTTATATTATTGGAATCTAAGTCCCATTATTTTAATGAAATATCAACTCAAACAAATATAATTTTACTTCCCAAAAATTATAAAGCCTAATTATAAGATAAATTGAAGAACTCACTATAATTTCTAGTATCATGAGTGTTTCCTACTTATTTTTCTTTGGAATCTATAAAGAATTCTTCCAATTTTGAGACTTCCTAATTGAACTTCAATACCACCAATTCTTTGATTATCAATCTTTGAAATCTTTGAAGATATCACTACTTTAATTGAGAGTATTTTTAGAGAATTCATATTTCTTGATGTAATTAATAATGGGGCTTACCACCATAAGGAATTAAAGAACCATGAATAAAATAAACCCTTACTTTGTTTGCATAGTAGGGAAAAATCTTAAGTATACATAAACACATCTAGCTTAGGGTGTCCTTATTAGATGATTGAGTCCATTGTATGGTGATATTCCTACCTTTCGTGGGTAGTACATCATTCCTTGATGTCACACTTGATCATTTCAATAAGTATACCCCAAGATTTGTATGGTGTCCTTATAACACTCCAAATAAAAACACCACAAAAGCAATACTTAATAAAAATCTTACTAGTCTATTAAGAAGGTATGAAAAACATAAAATATATTTTTTAGATCTAACTATAAGGTAGGGTGTTGAAAAGGAATAAGCTTTACTTTAAGTGAAACTTATAATTTTTACACTCTTTAGAATATCAAGTCTAATTTAAATAAACATTAAATTTATAAATTGAAATTACTTTCTTAATTCATTAATCACTTAGATCAAAAGCACCCTTTAGTTAATTACTTGAAGCCATTCACACTAACACACACAAAAGGTTGATAGGTCACTGAAATTAGACTTAGGTTAGGTCACTTCTTTATTGTGATGTATTAATTTTCTATCTTATGACATAATATTTTATAATGAATGTTAGGATTATTTATGTATAGTCTGGATGGGAGAGTGATATTTATTAGACTAATGATGTTTTTTGTGTTGGGGGCTGTGATGAATTAAAGGGGGGGCTATAATAATAAAATTAAATTAAATATTATTACTTATGATGATGCTTGCCCCTTTAAGTATAGCCCATTAGGATAACTAGGCTTGGCATATGTTAGTGCTAAGTCTAATAATGTGATATATAACTTCTTGGTGTGCATGTGTGTTATAGCTGACCCTTATTTCATAGGTTTAGTTAGGATTTCTTTTGGAACTTTCAAATGTAATTTTTGTATTAGTATTAGGATTAGAGCTATGGAGTTTAAGATGACTTCAAGTTAGAAGGATTTGACTTGGGAGGCCTTATGAAGCCTAGAGCATCCAAATTCATGAAGATAAGTGGAGATGAAGACCCCCATGACTTGCTTTAATTTTATTCATATAATTGTAATCAAGGCGATAAGAGCTCGACAACCCACTTTTTTTTGGGTGTATAGCGTTCGGTGCTTGACCTCTTCATTAATCTTTTAATTTGATTGAGTGTTTGGTGTTTACTATGTTTGTACATTATAAATTGCATATTTTTTATAGTTTCTTTAAGTGTGATGTTTTGATGTATGGCCTCGATTCCAATAGGCTCTTTAAGATTTAAATTTTCTACCTAATTCAGTAATTAAACTAATAATTAATATCACTCATAACTTCATATTAAAGTATAGAAATTAATCAACTAAAGATTTAGAAATCATCATTGATGGATGTATAATACTATGCATGCATATTACCTTTCCTCCATGAATATAGGATCTTCACTCATAGCGATAAGAGATATGTTGACCTCACTTTTGGAGTGAGGATTCAATCTTCTCATCTTAGGTCTAGGAGTATTCTAGACACTAGATTCTTCTTAGTCATAGGACACTTCTAGTGGTTAGGTGAACACTTTACCCAAACCAAAAGACTTAGGAGGATTTATCAAAAGATTAGGCTATGCCTTATGGCGACTACCAATCTTATGGCCTAACCTATGACTTATGCCTTAACTCCAAAACCAACTTCAAATAAGTGCAAAACCAAACCTCATCAAGTCAAAATCTAATCCAATCTCATGTCCAAACTCCAAGCCAAAATCAAACCCATCTTAACCCTATGATTCAATCCATGGATTTGACCCCAAACCTCCTTCAACCAAATAAAACTCAATTGATTTTCTTAAACCATTCAAATCATCATTTCAAACTCTTCCAAAATCTACAATCAAACCCATTAAATCAATTCAATTAACTCAAGTTAGAATTTGAACCTAAAATGTCCAAGTGAGCCAAAATCCAATTAAAATCAATTGCAGCCAAAGCCGATTAATCTTAAATAAATAATTAAACTCAATCAAACTTATCAAGCCAATTGATCCATTTTTCAGTGACCTAAAGGACCCATTTGAACTAAATTCCAATCTAACCCAAATTGGATTGAACCAAACCATCCAAAAACCTCCCACAATGATTGTTGATCATCCTTGATTGGTCAATTACAATCAATTGGGTCAAGCAAGTCGGTTTGGTTATGTGATCAAGCTGACCCAATTAGCCTACATGAGTCAAATGAACCAAATCTCAACCCAATATAAATTGATTGAAACCAATGTTCCTAACTAACTTCAAATCAACCCTTGAGCATGACTTTACCATCAATTGAGCCAAACCAAACTCAATTTAACTTTTGACCCAAGTTGACCGAACAAATCAAACTCTAATTCAAATTGATTACAACAAATGATTCAAATCCATCAAATATTGATTATTGAACATGATTAAAGCCTTCATTAGATCCAATTTGACCAAGTCAACCCAATTGATCCATTTAGCCCAAATTGACCTAAAGGGTTAAATTGGTCTAAATCATTCCTAAATCCAAATTGATTGAAATAAAAGCCTACAATCATCTTTCAATGATCAATTGAACCTAAACCAACATCTAACCAAATTTGCACAATTTGATCAAATTAGTCAACTTAGCCCATTTAACCCATATGAACCCATACGAGTCAAATTCAAATCCAATGCAAACCAAACTAAATCAATTAAACCAAAATATCCCAAATCATCATTTGAACTTAACCCAAGCCTTGGTTTGACCCAATTTGACTAATTGGTCAAATTGATTAACCAGCCCAATTTGACTTACATGGGTCAAATTGACCCAAATCCATTCAAATTTGGCATGATCCTTAGGTCAGCCCAAATCAAGAAAAATCAAAGTCCAACCCGATTTGACCAATTTAATAGGTGAAGCTCTCCAAATGGGAAAAAATGCATTCTTAGATGGTCAATCCCATTGTCATCCCTTGGCAACCTAAGCTCTAAATGGACATAAGGACCATTTGCTCACCGACCCAAAGCTATTTGGGTTAACCATGAGCCAAGTGGAGGTGAGTTAACCCACTTTCTCCCATTGGCATCTGAGGAAACCAAGGAAAGTCACCTCGCCCCCCTCTCTCCCTCACTCCACTCAAGCCACCTCATTGCATGCCACCCACCAGCGCATGTGGCCCAAAATAGGACAAATCCAATCTCCATCCAACCCCTCCAAACTTCATGATTTTAAATTAACTCTTCCCACACATTCACCAAGCTCGACAAGGAGAAAGCATCAATTCCTGTCGATTGAGCATCGCAACTCTAGGCCAACTCCAATGAGTTTTCGGTGATGGTTGGTCCACAAAGCCGGTGAGGAATCAAGGCACCATATTTGTACTAAGACTTCATCTCTTCAAGATGAAGCTACCTGTCGATTCTGCTACGGTGAGGTAGATTATACAAGCAATTTTAAATTTTTTGGGCCTTTGTGAAACAAAGTGTGATTTCATGATTCCAACAATAGAATCCTTTTAGATCTCCTCACGGGAATGTTATGGGATCAATTTTGATGTCTCAAGAGCTTTGACAAGCTCAGCGAGGCGAGGAGGGTGGGCGGTGTCGTCTTTCATCGCGGGGGATGACAGATAATCCACCATCCATTCTACATGATTAGAATGGATGATCATGATTAATCCATTAATTTTAAATCAATTTAATCCTATAGGAATCATTTTAGATCGGACGGTGGGGATGAAAGCATCCGTCGTCACCATATGCTTCACGCTTCGGATGATTTAAGTGGTCAATCCCACCTCACATGGAAAACGCCACCACCCACATAGCATCGATGGGGATTAAGGATTAACTAGGCTAAAAATATGTCTTAATGGCTCTTTAAATTTATAACTAATTGTAGAATCCAAAATGCAAATAAATACTCTTTGGAAAGATAAAACACGGACAATTTAATACAAATAATTTCATTTGATTTTGAAGATTGAGTAAAGCTTAATTAGGGTTTGAATGTTTTCTAATTAACTTAATTAAGCTCTAATTACTTGGGAAATTAATCCCAAATTAGGCATGATGATTTAATGGGATGACCTCTCCCATTATTTTCTTGGGATTTATTGGCTAGGTAATTAAGAAAATTTGAAATTCAAACTTTAATTACTCTCTTATTTTATTTGGTGATTAATTAATATTCTAAATGGTAAGAATTAATTAATTTAACTTCATTAATCACTTATCAACAATGAGATAATGAGGGAGAGTGATTAGGACCTCTTTACTAATTGCATTTCTAAATTCATTTCATTAAAGAGAATAAATTAATACATGGCTTAATTAAAGAATTAATTAATTAATTAATGATGAAATCAAATCAAGTTAAAATGTTAATCACTTTAGATAATCAATAATTGAATTGAGGGTTCTTTATGTGTTTAATAACATAAATACCCTTATGGTAATTATGATTAACCCATACGTGTGGGAAAATCATAAAAGTACTTAATTAGATTATTTAATCTAATTAATCTTTAATCATGAGTTAATTGAATTAGGTCCTTTAAGAGCATTTCAATTTTGTTTTCTCTCATGTTCATGTCATTTGTGGCGCATGATTAAATTGTTAATAAAAGTAAAGAAGCATAAAAAAGGGTAATTAAGTGGATTGTTTAATGATTCAACTTAACTAAATCATAAAAGTCAACTAATTATTTTTCCTTAAACAAATTATGATTACCAATATGGGAATGGGGTTAAAACAACAAATGATCTCTCCTATTTAAGTTCAATTCAAAATAAAAATTCAAATTAATAAGAAGCTTTGGTTTTTTTAAAATGATTTCATTTGATGTGATTGTCCTTAGGAATTAATATAGTTGAATGAATTATGTGGAAATGTTTGGCTACTCTTTTTTAATCACTTTAAATGTTGTATGTCATGTGATTTCATGCATCTATATTTTCAAAAATCAAATGAGTTTACTTATGTAAAATTTCATTTATTGGCTTAATCTTATTATATGTGTGGTTATTATCACTAATAAATCTAAATTTATTTTCCAAAAGCTATAAATTGATAATAATATTAGGAGTGATAGTAGTTATGAATATATATAGGATTTGCAACTGTTTTAAATTTAAGCATATGAAGGTAATGTTTTCTTTTTTAAAATTCTTATATAGATTTATATATGTTTGAATGATAATAAGTATATATTCTATACATCCCATGAATATGAGGCTTTAAATAGCCCTAAAAAGGTCATTTGATTATCTCACTTCCCTGGTTAAATAATGAAACGTACTTATTTGATTTCACTCCTATGTATCTTTGTATTAGAATTTGGATAGAGCTTTAATTCACATGTATAAATAATTCAATAAAATAAAATACAATCTCATGCATGGTTTTCATTCTTCTAAGCATGTATACATTCATATGTATTTAGGATAGCAAGTATATAGTTTGGACATCCCAATAATACGAGGCTTTAAGTAGCCCCAAGGAGGTCATTTGATTATCTCACTTTCTTGGTTTAAATAAGCGTACTTACTTACGTCTTTTATACATGTGTATGAGTATTTGATCAAAGAATGAGAATCTTATTATTCTACTAAAATACAAGCATCCATAATCACCTAAGAATATCAAATGCAGCATGTAAAGATAGTGCTTCCTTTCCTAAGCTCATTATATAAATTTACATATATTTGAATGATAATAAGTATATAGCCTGGACATCCGGAATACGAGACTTTAAGTAGCCCCAAGGAGGTCATTTGATTATCTCACTTCCCTAGTTAATAAAGGCATGTACTTACTTAATTTCATTCCTATGTATGTTTGTATTAAAATTTGGATAGAGCTTTAATTTATATGCATAAATAATTCAATCAAGTAAAAATATAATTTCCAAATGTATGCATCCATGATCATTCAAGTGTGCCAAAATATGTTGTATGTATATGTATACTAAGTGTTAAATCATATGCATGCTATGGGTAATGGAAAAGTGTGGTTCAACATATTCTATCTAGTAGTAATTCAACCACATTAATCTTAAGATGCTTCTTATGTTGAATGGGATTCTTTAAGGTTAACCTAAACTTAAGACTAATACAATATTTAATAAATCATTCATTAATAAAACTAAATCATAATTATATGCTTTAGACATAATTTAAAGTAGGGATGAAGAAGGTTAAGCCTTTTTCTTCTCTTTATAATACTTAGATGCCAAAATAATCAAATAAAACAAAACAAAATGCAAATTAAAATTTATAAATCATTTAAACAACTTAAAAGTAAAGCATCCAACATGTTAACATAAATAATTTCAAAACTTAGAAAATCATAATTCAAAGACATAGTTAGGACACACCACATGAAGTCTAAGCACACATTAGAATGCTAAGTCACCACTTCTTCTTGCTTTAGGTTAGGGGAGTGTATATAATGAAGATGTGTCTTATTTTATAATGTAATATTTTAGACTAGATGTTAGGAATGTGGATCGTCATTTGGATGTTATGACTTTGATAGCCTAATCTTATTTTATGAAAGGGATTGTGCTTAAGGGTCAGCTCAAAATAAATATAAATATTCTCTTTGCATGTTGCTTATTCCCAAAAGCATAATCCACATTAGAACATGTGGGCTTGGTTACCCATGTGCAGGGTGCTAAGTCCAAATTATAAAATATAACTATTTGAGATTGTATGTATATTTAGCTAACGTCCATTTTGTAGGTGTAGTTAGATTTACTTTTTTCTATAAAAATATAATTTTGCAATTGGAATTAGGGTTAGTGCTATGGGGATCAGGATGAGTAGTGGCTAGAAAGCTTAGTCCTAGGATGCCCGATGCCTTGAAGTAAATCAAATCAAAAGAAGAAGAAAGAAGAAGAAATGAAGAATGAAGACCCCCATAGCATGCATTCAATTTCAATTATAATTATTATTTTGTAATCCAAGTTGTATAAGGGTAGAGCTTGACTACTCACATTTTCTCTTCTCTAGACGACGGATGACCACACCGCCTCTTATTCTTTCATGGTAGTTTATGAGAAAAAAATGATTGTTGTTATGTTTAGTTTGCACATTAGGATTGCATTATTTTCATAGTTTCTTAATAATTAATGATTGAATGTGTGGCCTAGATGCGGTAGGCTCTTAGGACAAAATAAAATTTTCTACCCCAACCAACAACTCATAACTAAAATTTAAAATAATTCATAACCTCACTATAAAGCTTAGGCTATAATCAAGATAATTAAAATATTTAGCAACCCCCTAGCTGTATGTTGTATGTATCACATCATGCATATCATATTAAATCACTTTTGCAAAATGAGGGCTTCCATTCTTGCACTTTAGGGATCACTTAACCTATGAAGTAACCCCTTATGGAGCTTCACCCTCTTTCTCTTTTAATTTAGCCAATAATCAAATTTGATCATGCATTTAGGCATAAGAAATCCCAAAGCCTTTGTTCAATTGAATGTATCAAAATAATATAAAATTTAAAAAGATTTTGCATTTTTAGACTAAGTCATATGCTCATACCAAACATGATCTAGTCTCTTAGGGAGTGAGTTTAGAGCTTTGGTCTCTTTCAAAATTAAATAATAGCTTAAACCATCTTGCAATTACATAAAACTAGATTACATAGTTTTAAATCAAAGGAGGTGTTAGCCGGTGGCCTCTCCAGGCGGTTGTAAGTCTAGAAGAGTTGGACAATTTATTCTCTCTTCTGGAAGTAAACCATTATGTCCCCCTTCCGCTTAGATTTAGGTTGTGCTTTAACTTGTGTTAAAGCACTCTGGATTTAGGATTCAAGGTTGCTAATTTTCTTTGGGCTATGGGATAAATTCTCACCTCTTAGGCATTTTCATAATCTTGTATTGATAGATTATAAGCACTAACAATCTAATAAAATTTTAACTCAAACAAATAAATCTTATCTTTCCAAAATATAAATTCTCACCATAGGATAGGTTGGAATGCTCACTACATTTCTTAGTATTATGAGGATTTCCTACTTAGTTTCCTTTGGATTCTAAAATAAGTCTTCCAATTGAACAATCCCACTTAATTTTCCAAAATAACCAATCCTTTTATAGTCTTAACCTTGAAATATTTGGAGATAATAATTGACTACTTTAATCGAGAGTTTCCTTAAGAAATTCCATCTCATAGGATGTAATTAACTATGGAGACTTTCCTCTATAGGGAACTTAAGAACCCAGTGTAAAATAAACCCTACTTTACTTTTCCATGTAAAGTAGGGGAAGAATCTCTGGTACATACGAAGACCCACCATGCCTTAGGAGTCCTTATTAGGTGATTAGGTCCATTATAGGGTGATGCTTCTATCTTTCGAGATAGTGCATCATACCTTAATCATCATCAGTTCAATAAGTCTCCCCTACGATCTGCATGGTGTCCACACGACCCATTTGAAAATAAACACCATAAGATAGTTTATGAGCATTGACTATATCCCCTTTGAGTGAAGAAGACTCTTCTCATGGATTGGCCCATAACCTAGTTTCATCATATATAGACATTCCCATCCACAACAGTTAAATTGATGAGTCAAAATGAAAAAGAATATAAAATTTTTATTGCATTAATCTAAGAAATGATTTCATACCCATTATAATCTAGACTCATAAGGAGTGAGTTTAGGATCTTAGACTTTTTCTAAATAAATGACAACCCATCTTGTGTTTTAGACTAATGATTTTAACTAATAATGTCTTTGTTGTTAAAAAGTTTCTTTAGTGGACAAGTTGGATTAAGTCGAGCTCTTAACTTATGTTAGAACATTTTAGTTATAGGATGCGAGGTAGCCTATTTCTCCTCTCTACAGGTGTAAATTCTCACCTCTTAGTTATTTTCATAATTTTGTATTGTTGGAATATAAGTTTTAGTTTTTTAATAAAATGTCAAGTCAAATTATAGTAATTCTTATTTTTAAAATATAAAGACACACTGTAGGATAGAGTGAACTACTCATGAGGCTTCCTAATATCATAAGTACTTTCTATTTATCTTTCATTAGATTATGTTAAGAATTCTTCCTAATTGAGTTCTCATATATGATTTCCAAAATTATCAATCCTTTGATCTCTAACTTTGAAATTCATAGAGATGGTTGCCAACCACTTCAATTTAGAGTTTTCTTAGAAGACCAATATCTCCTAAGATATAATTAACTATGTGTCTTACCCTTATAAGGTACTTAAGTACCCGTCTTAAAATAAACCCTATTTTAATTTATTCTCATAAGATAGGGAGAAATCTCTACTATACATAGACCTATCAACCTTAAGAGTATTTATTAGGTGATTTAGTCCATCATAGGTAATATTTTATATCTTTTGAGGTAGTATATCATTCTTTGATATAGAATGTGATCACTTCAATAAGTACCCCTTAAGATTTATGTGGTATCTCATCACATTTTTAAACACCACATGGCGACAATGCTTCTTGGATTGTCACAAATTCTAATGTTTGTTTGAGTGATTTTACAAGAAGGGTGGTATTTGTGGTAAAATTTATGACACCACATAGAGTTTAGAAATTTTTATATAGATGATCAAATGTGTCATTAAGGAATAAACATATTATCTCAAATGATAAACATATTTTCTTCAAATGGATTGACATTTAATAAAAAATTCTAAGGCTAATGGGTCTTTCATGTACCGGAGATTTTTCTCACGAATTACATGGAAGGTAGAATATGGTTTAATTTTAAATTGGGTTCATGGTTCCCTATGGAGGCAATCCTCTATAGTTACATCTTAAGATGGGTCTCTTCCTAGAATACTCTCAATTAAAGAAAGCGAGTTATTATTTCTAAAGATTTCTAAGATGGTTTTCAAAGGATTAATTTTTAGAATATTCAAATGGGATCGATTCAAATTGGAGAGAGTTATTTTCATAAGCCAATTAGGATGAAGTAGAAAATGCCTATTGATATTGGGAAGCCCAATAGACATTTCAACTACCCTATAATTGGGCTTTAAATTTAGAATTTAATTTAGGTTTTGAGTCAATATTTTCTTAGAAATCTAGGACTTAGATTCTAGTAGCACAAGACCGAAATGCCTAAGGTTGAAGACTTATTCTTGAAAGGATGCTTCAACATAGTCTATAGGTGCTTCTGACACATGTCGAAAAAAGTTATAGCTATCGCAAATTGAAGGGTGAAGAATAAAGATTAGTACCAGGAACAGTGTACCCAATGGTCCCTTTTATCACATGAGTGGTTTGATTTGAATCACTTAATTGATTGCTTACTCTCGGAAGAGCCTAGCAAGGCCAAAATCAATCACATGAGCAACCATGTTATCATCAAGAAGGACATTACCTGGTTTCGGATCGTAGTGAAAAAGTTGTGTTTCACACTCATTATGAAGGTAACAATGTTCATTGATGATGTTTATGGCAATGCCTATATGGTCATGTCAAGATGCTCCATCACGTAGTCCAAGCATGCAACCATGTATCTAAATTACCATTTGTCATGAATTCAAAGACTATAGCCATAAAATCATCACCTTTTGAATCAATCCCCATGCAACAAGTTATGATCTTTACTAGATTTTGATGTTTGATGTGCCTCAAGGCCTCACACTCAGTTGCAAAGGCTTTAGAAGCTCCTTGTTGTTGAAGGTTAAAGACTTTAATAGCCACAATTTTGCATCCATAATTATCTAATGAGCCTTTGTACACTAAACCATATTGTCTAATTCCAAGAAAATTATAAAGTGAAAACTTATTAGTTGCCCTTGCTAGTTCATATTTTGGGAATTATCGCCATTCCTCTTACTTGAGGGAATTAACCTATCCCGGCTCTTTTGGACTTACAACCCACTTGGAGGGATGCACTAACACCACCTAAGCATAATTTAAATTCATAATGCTAAGTCCCATGAATGCAAGATGGCTGGGTTGTTGCATTTTTAAAAAAGGAATCTAAGGATCCTAGACTCACTCCCTAATCCCTAGGATCATACAGGGTATGACATGCATCTAACTAATGTACATTTTTTAGATTTTTAAATATTTTAATTCAAGATTTATTTGAAATATTGGGTATGCATTTTTATGCCTAATGTCATGCAATTAGAAATGGTTATGGACCAAATCAATAATAGAAGGTAGGCTTCCCCAAAAAGGTGGTCATCCTCACATGTTAGATGCTTTTATGTGCAATGGTAGAAGTTGCCTAATTCAAGGATTGGAGCAATATGATTTCATAGTTTCAAAACATGATTATTTCTAATTGATTTTATGTTTTGCCTAAGGCTTTAGTTTATGTGGGTTTTAATTTTTCTATTATTTTATTTCATTTGTTTAGATTTAAGTTGGGCATAAAATTTAATTTTTCCTAAGAGCCTAATCATCCGGGCATTCATTCATAGGAGCAATCCAAAATAAATCAAGCCATTTTAAATTTATAGAAAAGGCTAATGCGACGGATCGCTATACACCCTAGAAGGAAAGGCATGGATAGTCGAGCTCTACCCTTATACACTCGACCTAAAACTACATGTCTAGATCTATATGTCTTCTTTCCATGATCATTTCCTTCTTGGGGACATTCATTGGGCTCCATAGGAGACCACTACACCATCTTCTCGTAGTCGTCTGCTAATCCTAGACCACATAGATCCAGGCTGAGATTTATATTCTGATTTCAAAATTAATTCCAAAGCTCTACAAAAAAAATGTTAGGAAATATAAATAGCACACAATTATTATATTTCACAAACATATAGGTTTAGCATTAAGCTTGCCAAGCCCACACGTCATATGGGATATGCTTAAGGATTTAAGCATACCTACAAGAAATAGCATTTTAATTTTATTAGCATAGACCCCTAAACAATGTTAGATTTAGAAGAACATCCTACCATCATCTAACGGAAAATAATCCTAGACATGTTGTCTAAAATAGTACACAAAGACATGTAAAGCACATCATATCAAAACACATTACAAGGAAGCATAAACAATCACATAATGGCTAACCTAAGTTTAGTATTATTTGTGATCTAGTGAAGTAGATAGGCTTATGTAGCAAGACTTTACTAGGCCTCTTTTGTTTAAGTTTCAAGTTGGAGTTTGAGTTTGTTTGAATTTTACCTTTGGATGGTTTTCAATTCAAATTATTTAGTGATTTATTTTCCATTTTCATTTTCACTTTATTTAGTTAAAGGGATGTTTAGGATTTCAAGAATGAAGAGTAGAATGGATTCCATTTTTGGATGGAACTCATCCTATTCTACATCCTTATTCCTAATAGAATGAAATCCTCATCCTAAGATAAAGATTCATCCTAAAGGTTTAACTAAGATCCTTAAGTATCTTAATTAATCCTTTTGATTTCATTTAGTTTGTTTGATTTTGGATTTGATGTTTTCTTTCCTTTTCATTTGATTCTTATTTTAGTTTTCAATTTGGTTCGATTTAATTTGATTTATTTTATTCCAATGAATTTGTGATTTGACTTTGGTTTGCTTTTTTGGTTTACTTTAACCTAAAGGCGTTTAGGTTGAGATTTGGATTGAGTTGTGTTGGTTTCATTTTATTTTAACTAACCTAAGATTTGAATTCATTCTAAGATTAACTGAATTTAAGATTAATGATTTCATTAAGTGTTGGTGATTCAAGTTTTAATGTTTGATTTAATTAAGGATTTCATTAACTTAGGTTTAATTTCATTAGTTTTTAAGTTTGAAATTGACTAATTGTTGACTTAGGATGTTTGGAGAAATACCTTCAAGAGTTTGATGATTGAGATTAGTTCAATTTATTTCATGATTTAATGGAATAATGAATTTTATTATTTATTATTTGATTAATATTGACTTAGGAATTTAGAAATTCAACAATTCCCAATCCAAAAATCAATTGGGTTTGAAATTTTATGGCAAGTGGGGTTACATGCCAATTTCACATTTTCAAAGTTTCATTTTCATTAGATTCATAATTAGGATGTAATTAATTATTCCATTAAAACCTAAATTATGCATAATTTAATGAAGTTCATTTAAAGATTTTATTTTCATTGATTCCTCTCAAAGATGTTCTCAAAGAGGGTTCATTCAGAATTTTAATATTTGGTTGATTTATTATGATTTAATTAACTTTTGGTTAAGTATATGAATTATTTAATTCATTCGATTGGTTAATTAAGTCAATTTATGATTTATTGAATTGATGAGTTTTATTAATATTTTAATATTTATTAGGTTCATTGAGTTGATTTAAGGTTGCTTGATTCATTTTCATTAATTAATTCATTTTATATTAAATTATTTAATTAAATTGGAGGTTTAGGATTGGAAAATTTATTTCTTATGAATTACATTGCAATAATTCATGAAACATTTTCCTAAGGTGTGTTTTAACATTCATTTCAGTTCCCAAAGTTTCATTACAATTGGATTAGTGGTTTGAGATTAATTAAGTTTTAATTAATTTCCATTAAACCCAAATTAAAACTAAAATACCAAAAATTAATTGAGGATTTTAATTTTTATGGATTGTTCTCATTAAGAAGAATCCATAGAGCCCAAGGTTGCATTTTTATGATTTAAATTTAATTTTCTATAATTTTGGAATTTTATGTGATTTTTAATTAATTTTTAAAAGGGATTTAATGATTTTAAGTGGTGGGTTGATGTGGCAGGCTATGCCGCATTTTGCATGTGGATTGGTCCACACGGGATCCACGTGGATCACACATTAAAAAGGTGGTGGGACACAATTTCAAGTAGGGTGGTCATCGCCGTCAGACGGTCCATAATCTCTGGATCCTAAGGGATTTAAATCGGCGGTTCGCCTAGATCAGATCTGTCCGATCCTAATAGAAGGATTGGACGGTCGAGATTTAATCCCACGGCTGACCACCAAGAGACGGATGCCGTCTATATTTTTCACCTAATTAACGATGAATTGGACCCCTATTTTGATCCCAAATTGTTCAGTGATCAATTTAGGACCTATCCATATGGCTAGATCCAATTGGGGATGAAATTTTCTTCAAAAAGCTCTCAAATTGATGGCCTAGAGGATTAGAGAGGGGACATACTTTGATTCTAATGATCACTGTCGGTGAACTTGATTCCATTAGCTTTGCCTTAACCCAATGAATGTGTGGACGGAGTTTGGTGGCTTGGCTCCTCGTGGATTGCTCCTTAGACCAACATAAGCATAGTTTTCTGGCGATATTAGTCGTTTCTGGCTTGCTGGCATGAAGAGGGAGGGATGGTGTTTCGTTTGAGCTCACCTTGACCTTTAGAACCTATTGGTAGCTTCATTTTGATGTGAAATCTACTTCTATGGATTTCACCATTAGAGGGTATTCGGTTCCATCCGTGCGCTGTCGTGCTGACGGCAAGAGGGCCAGGGAAGGGGCTTGAACTTCTTCTCTAGCTTTGGTGAAGGTTTTGGATTGAAAGGGGAGGAATAGGCTCCCCTCCCTCTTTCCATTAGTGGCCGAATGGCCTTTTTTGGTTTTTGGATGACCGAAATTCGACCATCGGTAGCAACAAGGCCGGCCAAGGGGTGGATTCAATCCCCATTGGCCTTGTGAACATGTGTGGATAAGATTTGGAGGATAGGAAAGCTTCTTGGCAATTTTTCTTCTTGGTGATCCTTCCTTCTCCTCTCTTCTTCCTTTTTTTTCTTCTTCTTCTTTGAAGAAGCCAATTCCATTTTGGCTTTGGCTTGGTGACCTTCACTTGAAGGTAACCTTCTCCCATTAGAGGTGGGATGGCATGAGATAGGAAGAGGGGAATTGGAATTTCCCTTCTTCCCTCTTTTATTTTATTATGAATTTTCAAATTCTCCTTTTGAATTCCTTTTTTTCTTTATATTTTTATTTTAGTGGTTTATGGCATCATCACCATCAAAGTGACTGATGTATGACTACCCATATTAAGCTCAAATGGATTTGAATTCAAGTTTGAATTCATTTGACTTGGATTGGAAAATTTGAATCCAAAATAAGTAATTGAATTCAAAATGTTTGGATTTTAATTTTCTTATGATTTTGGGTTTAATCATATTCATTTGATGATCAACTGAGTTTTGATTTAATTAATTCATTTAATTTTAAATTAATTTTGAATTTCATTTCATTTTAAACCATTTAGCCTAAATGGGTTAAGTTTGGTTCCAATTGAGTTCAAATGACCAATTTGACCCAATTGGAATGGGTTTGGACTCCAATCATGCTTGATCACATGTGTGAGATGATTTGGAGCAATTGATTTCATTTAATTTTAATTAGATTTCAATTTGAACCCATTTATCCCAAAGTGGGCTTAATGTGTTAAGCTTGGTTTCCTTTGGGTCAAATGATCAATTTGACCAAATTGGACCCAATGGTGGGTTGAATTATGTTTGATTATCATTTCCAAATGATTTTGAATAATCAAATTGAGTTTGTTTCAATTTGATTTGGGTTTGAACCCAGTAAGACCTATGAAGGTTATTTTAGACTAAGTGGTCTAATTAACCCAATTAAGGCCTAAATAAATTTGAATTTCTTTAGATTCATGATCAAATATATTTATTTGATCATTTGGAACATTTGGAATGATTTAATTTAGTCAAATTCTTTGGGTTGACTATTGCCTAGTTGGTTCCCACCAAGTCAAACCTATGTTGACTAGATTTGACTTTGGATTTGGTTTTCTTGTTTTAATTTGATTTCATTTTAATTTTTTTGGATTATTTGAGTTAATCCAAATTGGAAGTTTGGGTTGATTCCACTTAAGCCAATTAGGTTAAATCAAACCCAAGGAAAATTCCCTATGTTAAACATAGTGTTCTAAACATTGAATTAAGAGATTCCTATTTGAGGTTAGGATATCCTAATTATTAATTTCAGATTGATGTTAACCTCATCTAAAAATGAGATCAACAATCTTGTCTCTAATATTTAGACACTCTATTAGCCTCACTTTTTCTCAAGGATTCACAATAAGTCTTACTTTATTATGGATATATCAATTGACACAAGAAAAAGTTCAAACAAATTGTTTATTCTTCTACATTAATATGACTACCAATGAGTTTGCATAGCTTTGCCAACATTTTTTCTACTGTAGATAGGGAGCATATCTGACTGGTCAGCCATGCAATCCTTTAGCAATTTAAAATTGGATGACACTAGGCTTAGTTTATGACTATGATATTTCTCTCTAAAATCGCATGATGAAGTATTTCCAAAATTGACTGGGCTCCTATCTCATCTTCAGAATATCCAATAAGTTTTATAATGATTTATAGGCATGGACAAACGAGGGATGAACATCATTTTAAACTAAGTAAAAGTGGTCATTTTCTATAGAGAAGGCTCAAGAACGCTAAAGAGGTGATTCTTTGAATGAGTTCAAAAGTAAATAGCATTTTAAGGTGTCATTGATGTCAAGCAGTAAAGTGACCAACATAAAATAGGCTATATGTGTGGGGATTTTATTTGGAACATGATGCATATCTTGGGGGTACTTTTTTAGGAAATCAAATACATCATTAAGGGATCTATATTATCCCAAAAGATAAACATATTATCTTATAATGGATTTGATTACTTAATAAAGACTCCTAAGGCTAATGGTCTTCGATATACTAGAGATTTTTTCCACCGAACTACATAAAAAGGTAGAATAGGGTCTATTTTTATTGTAGGATTCACGGTTTCCTATAAGGGCAAACTCCTATAGTTAATTACATCTTAGGAATGAAGGATCTTTTTCTAAAAATACTCTCGATTAAAGAAATAGATCTTTATTTCTATGGATCTCAAAACTTATCTTAAAAAGATGATGATTTAGAAATTCAATAGGGATTGTTTCAATGGGGAAGAGTTCTTTTGGAGGCCAATTAGGATTAATTAGGAATTGCTTATCAATACTGGGATGCATAATAAGCATTTTGACTAACTTATCCTTGGGATTTATAATTTTGAGTTCAAAATTATTAAGGTTTAAATTACATTTTATTAGAAATCTAAGACTTAGATTCTAGAAGCTCAAGACTATAGAAATTTCTAGTAATTAAGACCTACTTTAAAATGATGCTTAACCTAAGCCTATAAGTGCTTTTGAAATAAGTTATAAGCTCTACCTAATTTAATTTCTAGGAATTATTGGTTCTTTTTCTCACTTGAAGAAATAAATCTATTCTTGACTCTTCTAGACTTATCACCTGCTTCGAAGGGTTGCTAGCTAATACCACCTAAGCAATTTTAAAAATCATGACTCTAGTCTTATGTATTCAATATGGCTAGGTTGTTGCATTTAGGATGAAAGCTAAGAACTTAACTCACTTCTAACCCCGAGATAATGTTGGGTAAGATATACACCTAACTAATGCAATAAATTTCATCTTTTATATTTTTGACTCATGATTCATTTTAAGGCCTTGGGTATGCAGTTCATACCTACAATGATATGCAGTTAGAAGTGGTCATGGGCTAAATCAAAGAGAAGGCATACTTCCCCAAGAAGGGTGATCATCCTCATAGGTCGGATGCCTGTAATAAATGGCAAGAGTCTAATTCAAGAAGAACAAATAATATGCTATCATGTTTCATAAAGCTAATTATTTAAAATTACTTTTAAGTTGTACTTAAGGCTTTAATTAATGTGAGGTTTTGAGTTTTTTTTATTTTATATTTGAGTTCTTTAAGTTTAATGGGGAAAATATTTAATTTTTCTTAATAATCTAACATGAGCATAGATTATTAATCACAAAAACACACCATAGAAAAAAAAAATCTAGAAAAGCAAGCAATTTCTATTGCGTACCCAAAAAAAGTCAAGAAAAATTAATTAATTGAATAGGCCAATATGGCCAAGTACCACTGTACACCTTGAAAAAAAGATAAAATGAGCATCCGAGCTCTACCCTTATACAGGCTAGCCTAGAACTAAAATTTTGATTTATGAGGGTCTTCTTCCACAATCGTTGCCTTCTTCAGGGACCTCCACAGGTTTCACAAAGAACCACCAACTATTAAAGTCAGTTCTTGCTATTCCTTGACCCCATATATCCTAACCTAATTCTAACCTTAAATTATATTTTAAAATTTTAAAATAAATTCTTAATCTCTAAAAAATAAATATTAGGAAAAATACACAGCACCAACAGTTTATATTTCAAACATATGGACATAGCATTAGTTGTTTATTAAGCCCACCTATCATATTGAACTAAGATTAAAGAATTAAGCTTACATACAAACAAACAATATTTATATATATTTTATTATAGTAGCTCTTTAAGCACAACCCTTGCAGAAAATGGTATTACAATAAAACCTGTCTAAAGTGATATTGTTGGGACCAGAGGTAGGATATCACTTTAGACAGGTTATCACTTTAGGCAGGTACAGTACATACAGTATCATACAGTTGGGACTGAGTAATGTTTATCACTTTAGACAGGATATAACTTTAGATAGGTTTTACTGTAGTCTAAAAATAATTCCCTAACATCCATACTAGCGAGCAAATAATCCTAGCTAACCAGTCAAAAATATTACATCACAAAACATGAAAAGAATCACATCACAGATCATCAGCCTAACCTAAGTCTAAAGTTGGTGACCTAACAATCTAGTGTGTGAGAAAATGGGTTTGTGTAGTACTTGGCCTTTCATATTCAAATTTTTAGTTTAATTTAAAATTTAATCTTTCACTTGTCATAATTTTGCTTCATAGGTATGTGTCTTTGTTAGATTAGAAGTTCGAGGTTTCAAGACCCCCTTCGGACCAATAGCCTTGCAACCTCAGGTGTCCATACTATATACTATATGATCGCTAATTATAAAAAGTTATTTATTTATTTAATTCCTTTTATTTTATTCTTAAAATTTATTCAAATTTCCATTTGGTGGTTTCAATTTAAGTGATTTAATTTATTTATTATTTATTTTTACTTTTAGGTTTACTTTTGTGTTTAAAGTTGAAATTTATGTTTTAAAGAATGATGAATTAAATAAATTCTATTTTGGGAAGCACCCATTCAATTCAATCATCCTAAATAATAGTATAATGAAATTTTCATCTATTCTAAGGGTCAAACTAAGATCTTAAGTATCTTAATTAGTTTCTTTTGAATTGATTTAAATGGTTTGTTTTGAATTGGGTTTGATGTGATTAATGTTTTAATTTTCCTTTTAGATTTAGAGTTTATGTAAACTAATCTTATTAAAATTTTGAAGACTTCAATCTTATTTCATTTCTTTTATTTTGATTAATGTTTCTTTAATTTAATTTATTATCTTTAATTAAAATTTAAAATCTTTAAATCTTAATTAAAAGTTGATGTCATCATGCTTGAGTAATTGAGTTTAATTTAATTTTTATTTTAGTTTCATTTACATTCAAGTACTATAATTCATTTTTATGTTATTTAATTTATATAAATTTTTTATGACATAGCTTTATATTTAATTTTATGTTTCTTTTGATTAAATGTTCATTTAGTCTTATGTGTTTGAATTATTTAGTTTGTTTGATTGAATTAATTTCACTCATTGGTTTTTATCAATGTTAAGTGTTTATTGATTTAAATGAGTTAACTTAGCTAATTTAAATTGATTTTTAATTCGGACTTGATTTAGCGGTTGTGATATCATTATTTAATGATTCTTTATACTTCAATTTTGTAACTTAAGATGAATTATTAATTTAAATATTTATATTTCATCATTTGGGTTAAGTTTAATGAAATATTACATGTTGAAGTTTCATTATTTAGTTTAATCTCTTATGATGAGATTTTGTTTAGCAATCATAACTTAAGAAACTTAAACTACTTTGGGCATCAAACTTAATTTAAGCCATTTCAACTTTTAGATTATTTATATTAAATGATTTGATTAATCATCTTTTATTTTCATTTGAAATTATCAATGTTCCTTAACATTAATATGGACTTAAATTAATTTTAATTTTAATGATTTTCTTGATTTGGGTATCAAGTTCACAAGTTAATTAATTTTGATTTTAATTGATCAATTGGTTTATTATAAATTTAACAAATTAGATTATTTAAGGTTTGATTGAATTTTATATTCTTAATCATTTTATTAATCCTTAAATACATAATTAATTAAATTCCTTAACTTTATAGGGTTAACAAATTTTCTTAGATTTTATGATGTTAATGAAAATATTTTAAGTTGGTCTTATAAATTTTTATAATTTTTGTAATTTTTTATTTATAATTTCATTTAAATTGATCTAGGGATTGGAAATTCAACAACTTTTGATCCATAAGTCATTTAGCTTTGAAATTTCTATGGCAAGTGTGGTTTCTTGTCAATTTAAGTTATCTAAAGCCTTACCTTAATTAGGTGTGTAATTTAAGATTAATTAGAGTTTTAATCATTTTAATAAAATCAAAATTAAGCCTAAATTAAATAGAATTAATTCAGGATTTTAATTTTCTCAAAATTTTCTCTGAAGATAAATCCATAGAGGGTTACTTTAATTTTTTTTTGGAGTTTTGATTAATTTATTATGATTTTTTAAAGTTTAAATCAATTAATTAAATTAATTAATTTATTTAATTCTTAATTAAGGTCATTTTGGGGATTATAAGGTTTCAGAAGTTTTAATGATATTTTAAGATTCATTGGTGCTCATTATGATGATTTAGGTTAATTCCATAATTTTTCATATTTTTTAATTTAATGTTATTTTGTTTTATTAAATTAAGATTTACGAATTGAAAATTTTATATCTATGGATTTACTTTCCAATAAATCATGGGAAATTTATCTAAGGTGCGTTTCAACATTAATTTCAATTCTCTAAAGCTTCAAATTAATTTGATTAAATGTTTGAGTTTAATTTATGTTTGGTTATTTTCAATCAAACTCAAATTAACTCAAAATACTTAGTAAAAGTTATGAATTTTGGGTTTAATGAACTCTCATCTTTAAGATGAATCCAAAGAGCCCTTATTTATATTTTTTGACCGAGTATTTTATATTTCATAAAATTTTAAAATTTTTTAGGATTTTTTGTAACTTTTAACTACAAAAAATTTGAAATTTCATTTAAAAATGGTCAGTGCCACGTGGTGCTAACGCGGTGCCATTGGACCAATTAGATCCACATGGATCTAGCTCAAAAGCAGCGAAGACCACAAGTTTACTTACGATCGTTCGATTAAAGTTTGGACTATCAGTATTTAATCTACTATTCCTTAAGCGATTTAAATCAGATCATGCAGCTAGATCAAAGCTGTCCATTCCAAATAGAAAGGAATAGATGGTGTAGATTTTGTCCTTGTTCTCCCCTGTGAGAACCATAGACCGACTGCATTTCGGAACCAAAATTCGATAATATGGGGAGGATTTCAATTTGTTTTTTATTGCAAAATGTTCAATACACCATTTTGAACATGTCTATACAATTTGAAATCAATTGTGATCAAACTTTCTTCATAAAAGACCAACCTAAATTCAATAGAAGGTTGGGTTTGAGGCATACCTCACCAGCGTTGATCCTCGATAGAGGAAACATTTCGAGTAGTTTTGTGGGGATGTGGTTAGTTTATGGATGTAAGGAATTGTATTGCCTCCTCACTGATTGCTTTATAGGCCAAGCTCTTCCTATATGTTGGCAGCTTTGATCGAACTCCGGCTTGCTGGTGATGTGAGAATCGGGGAAAGGGTGGTTTGTTCTTCATTTCACTTGAATAAAGTGTGTGAATGATCGAAAACTTGAGAAATTCTCTATTTTTTTCCATGAGTGACTGAGCTATATAAAGAGGATGTTAGTTTTATTTTTCCATGGTGATTGCCACCTTTGAAGACTAGCTCTAAGGGTGATCAACCGATTGGGAACAATCCAAATCAATGAGGAGGAGGAATGGAGGAAGAATGAAGTATCTTGGGTTTTGACTTTATGGGTGGTTTGTTTGTAATTTTCTTCTTCCCATGCTCTAGATCATCTTCCATGGAACCTCACATAGCTACTCCACCTCATATGCTCCCTTTGGGTTACTAGTTGGCTGGCCAAATCAAACTCAAGGTGAGCCATGAGTCAAAGAAGCTCATTTGAATTGGGTTTGGGCTTAGGTATTTTAAGTTGATACTCTTAGGTTTTTGGTTTAATCAAGATTGAATCCACTTAATTATATGAGGATTGTAATGGTTATTGATTGTCCTTTGAAAGACTTAAAGTTCAATTCATTCATTTCACATGGAGTTTAGGTTATGGCTTTATGCTAGGTTTAGCTCAAATGTTCACATCTGTCCATTTAGGTTTAACTTGATTTGGATTAAGCTAAGTATGATCTTGTTTATTATTCATTCATTTAGGTTAATAAGTAGATATCCAAATCAAATTTAAAATGATTCATGTGTTAATCAAACCCATTTAAATTGGATTTAAGCATAAATACCTTAGGTTAAATCACTTAAGCATTTGTTCCATTTGGTTTAGCTTGGTTTGTTCCATTTGATGTATTGGACCTAGGTTTAGGGTTTAGGTTTATTTAGCTAAGTATTTGAAATGATTTGGATTAACAAATTTTCTTAGATTTTATGATGTTAATGACAATATTTTAAGTTGGTCTTATAAATTTTTATAATTTTTGTAATTTTTTATTTATAATTTCATTTAAATTGATCTAGGGATTGGAAATTCAACAACTTTTGATCCATAAGTCATTTAGCTTTGAAATTTCTATGGAAAGTGTGGTTTCATGTCAATTTAAGTTATCTAAAGTCTTACCTTAATTAGATGTGTAATTTAAGATTAATTAGAGTTTTAATCATTTTAATAAAATCAAAATTAAGCCTAAATTAAATAGAATTAATTCGATTTTAATTTTCTCAAATTTTCTCTAGAAGATAAATCCATAGAGGGTTAATTTAATTTTTTTTTGGAGTTTTGATTAATTTATTATGATTTTTTAAAGTTTAAATCAATTAATTAAATTAATTAATTTATTTAATCCTTAATAAAGGTCATTTTGGAGATTATAAGGTTTTAGAGAGTTTTAATGATATTTTAAGATTCATTGGTGTTCATTATGATGATTTAGGTTAATTCCATAAATTTTCATATTTTTTAATTTAATGTTATTTTGTTTTATTAAATTAAGATTTATGACTTGAAAATTTTATATCTATGGATTTACTTTCCAATAAATCATGGGAAATTTATCTAAGGTGCATTTCAACATTAATTTCAATTCTCTAAAGCTTCAAATGAATTGGATTAAATGTTTTAGTTTAATTTAGGTTTGATTATTTTCAATCAAACTCAAATTAACTCAAAAATACCTAGTAAAAGTTATGAATTTTGGGTTTAATGAACTCTCATCTCTAAGATGAATCCAAAGAGCCCTTATTTATATTTTTTGATTGAGTATTTTATATTTCATAAAATGTTAAAGTTTTTTAGGATTTTTTGTAACTTTTAAATACAAAAAATTTGAAATTTCATTTAAAAATGGTTAGTGCCACATGGTGCCAACGCGGTGCCATTGGACCAATTAGATCCACATGGATCTAGCTCAAAAGCAGCGAAGACCACAAGTTTACTTACGATCGTTCGATTAAAGTTTAGACTAGCAGTATTTAATCTACTATTCTTTAAGCGATTTAAATCAGATCATGCAGCTAGATCAGAGCTGTCCATTCCAAATAGAAAGGAATAGATGGTGTAGATTTTGTCCTTGTTCTCCACGGTGAGAACCATAGACCGACTGCATTTCGGAACCAAAATTTGATAATATGGGGAGGATTTCAATACGTTTTTTATTGAAAAATGTTCAATACACCATTTTGAACATGTCTGTACGATTTGAAATCAATTGCGATCAAACTTTCTTCATAAAAGACCAACCTAAATTCAATAGAAGGTTGGGTTTGATGCATACCTCACCAGCGTTGATCCTCGGTAGAGGAAACATTTTGAGTAGTTTTGTGGGGATGTGGTGAGTCTATGGATGTAAGGAATTGTATTGCCTCCTCACTGATTGCTTTATAGGCCAAGCTCTTCCTATATGTTGGCAGCTTTGATCGAAATCTAGCTTGCTGGTGATGTGAGAATCGGGGAAAGGGTGGTTTCTTCTTCATTTCACTTGAATAAAGTGTGTGAATGATCAGAATAACTTGAGAAATTCTCTATTTTTTTCCATGAGTGACTGAGTTATATAAAGAGGATGTTAGTTTTATTTTTCCATGGTGATTGCCACCTTTGAAGACTAGCTCTAAGGGGTGATCAAGATTGGGAACAATCCAAATCAATGAGGAGGAGGAATGGAGGAAGAATGAAGTATCTTGGGTTTTGACTTTATGGGTGGTTTGTTTGTAATTTTCTTCTTCCCATACTCTAGATCATCTTCCATGGAACCTCACATAGCTACTCCACCTCATATGCTCCCTTTGGGTTACTAGTTGGCTGGCCAAATCAAACTCAAGTGAGCCATGAGTCAAAGAAGCTCATTTGAATTGGGTTTGGGCTTAGGTATTTTAAGTTGATACTCTTAGGTTTTTGGTTTAATCAAGATTGAATCAACTTAATTATATGAGGATTGTAATGGTTAATGATTGTCCTTTGAATGACTTAAAGTTCAATTCATTCATTTCACATGGAGTTTAGGTTATGGCTTTGCTAGGTTTAGCTCAAATGTTCACGTCTGGTCCATTTAGGTTTAACTTGATTTGGATTAAGCTAAGTATGATCTTGTTTATTATTCATTCGTTTGGGTTAATAAGTAGATATCCAAATCAAATTTAAAATGATTCATGTGTTAATCAAACCCAATTTAAATTGGATTTAAGCATAAATACCTTAGGTTAAATCACTTAAGCATTTGTTCCATTTAGTTTAGCTTGGTTTGTTCCATTTGATGTATTGGATCTAGGTTTACAGTTTAGGTTTATTTAGCTAAGTATTTGAAATGATTTGGATTAATTAATTTTATTTTATTTGAAGTTAAATTTCAATTTAAACCCACTTTGGTCAAATTGGGTTTAATAGGTCAACATGAATTTAATTGGGTTATGATCAACTTGATCAAATAAAACCTTATAATTAGTTAAATTATGTTTAAATATGATTTCAAAATAATTTTGGACACTTAATTTAGGTTGATTTTAGTTTAATTTGAATTTAGACCTAATAGGGTTCATTTAGGCCTATTTAGATCAAGTGATCTAATTAACCTAATTAAGGCCTTTTTGGATTTAGAATTCTTTAGATTTATATTTAAAAATATTCATTTAATGATTTTTTAGCCTTTGGAATAACTTAATTTGGTCAAATTTTAGTGGGTTGACATTTTATCTAATGGGACCCACATAAGTCAACTATATGTCTAGTGGTTGACCATCTTTAACCTTCATTTGAATTTAATTTTAATCCATTTATATTTATGAAATGACTTCTTGCTTTTCATTTGATTTAATTATAATTTTAATTTATTTTGAATTTCATTAGGTTTAAGATGTTTTGAGCTTAAGTAGGTTAGTTGGGTTAACCACCTCAATTACCTTAGTTTAAGCTTAGTTGGATTTATATTGTAATTAGAATGTGTTTATTCAGTCATTTAAATTTTAGTTTAGTTTGGGTCCACCTAAGCCACTAAGTATATTTTCCTAAGTGCTTGAATATGAAATCCCTAATCTAAGATTAGGTATCCTAATCAAAAGGATTGAAATTTATGCTAAGCCTCATCCAAAAATGAGGTTAATAATATGATTAATAGGATTCATTCTAACTTCATAGGATACTAAGTGAAGTATCTCAAACTTGGTTAAAGTTTTACTATGGTGTAGAAGTGGATTCTTCATCATAGTTGGGATAGTGAGCTCTATCAATGGTTAGTATTTGATTTTTTGTTCTTGACATTGATCCACACTCATTGCACATTTCAGAATAATGAATCTAAATTTATTTGTGTTGTTGCTAGGACCTTATTTTCCATACTCTTAAGGTCCCCTAGAATATTAAACAAAGGAAAGATTATAGAAGACGATTGAAGAAGTTGGGGAAGAAAATAAGAGAGAGAGAGAGAGAGAGAGAGAGAGAGAGAGAGAGAAGCTTTGAGAATTTTTTTTGTCATCGTAAAATACCTAAAAAATTATTTGTCAAAAAGAGCCTTTTTATTGCTTCATGTATAGGTTTCCATATGTTACAAGAAAACCTATATCTTAACCTTATGAAAAAAACACAGTAAGAAGAAATACATGATAGTACATTTATGGATACATGGATATCATGGCCATGATATTTAATGAAAGTACATGAATAATTCTCGAGCCAAGTAATTTGAGGGAGTCGTCAGCTGAAAGATGCAAGCATTCTAATTTTGTGACGTTGGTAACAGTTCAGTGAGCTGGGTGGATAATCCTCAAGTTGGCGCCTATGACCTTTAAATAGAGCTGAATGACACTAGCAAGTCCGTTGCGATATTAATTATAATTTTCTTATTTTTTGCTTAATGATTAATTTAATTAATATTTTATTCTTATCTTGGCATCTAAAATATTTGAAAAAGTAATAATAATATAGAAATAAATAAATCAATTTTACAGCTTAAAATTTTGCTCTTGATTTCACTTGCACTAATTCAAGTTACTGACCAACCACATTTAATAACATTAAACCAAATCAAATTATATTTATAAACATCTAAATATTAAATGCAAGTTTGAGCTCATGAGATTAACCACATCCAGTGCACAAAATAATAAGTTTTAGGTTTTGAATTTGATAATATTTAGTTTTAGGTTTTCGATTCGATTTTATATTATTTTAGTCCGATTAAATTCATTAAATTGAAAATAGCTAAAAATTATTTTTTTATTCATTTTTTTAGAAAATTCATCTTTAAAATAATTTCAATAATAAATTTATATATTATTGATTTTATTTATTAAAGAATAATTTAATTTTATATGAAATGATTTAATAAAGTGATGTGATTAATATAATTCTTTGATAAATAATAATTATAATAATTTATATTTTTAATTTTCAATTTTTCTAAAATAAACTGAAAATCCAAAAAAAAATTCCTTTTAAAAATAGTTTAATAAATTTGAATATCGATTCATCTAAATTCATTAAATCAAAAATAGCTAAAAAATTATTTATTATTTATTTTTTTTAGAAAATTCATCTTTAAAAATAATTTCAATGATAAATTTGTATATTATTGATTTTATTTTTTAAAAATAATTTAATTTTATATGAAATAATTTAATAAAGTGATGTGATTAATATAATTTTTTGATAAATAATAATTATAATAATTTATATTTTTAATTTTCAATTTTTCTAAAATAAACTGAAAATCCAAAAAAATTTCGGTTTGAAAATAGTTTAATAAATTTGAATATCGATTCATCTAAATTAACTGATTACACACCCCTATTATTTAGGTTAAGCAGTTCTCTTTCCAAATTTTTTGTTTTTCGATTTTTTAAATAAATATACTGTATATTAAAAGAGAAAAAAAAAATGAAGAGTTATTCAAATTGACTTTGGCCATCAATGAGTTTCTTCCGTTGCACAATTATTAGCTACCAGTCGAAATACGATAGCCCAGCTATCTCATATTCTAGAGACAACGAGCCTTACTGGTAAACCACGTTGGGGCGTCCCATCTCTTCCAATTGATCATGGAAGGTGGGAGCCTTCACATCTTGATGCTGCCATGGCTGGCCTTCGGCCATCTTCTACCCTTTCTTGAGCTCTCCAAATCCCTGGCCCGAAAGGGCCACCGCATCTCTTTCATCACCACGCCGAAGAACGTAGGAAGACTCCCTTCGATCCCCTCACCTCTCAACCACCTTATCAACTTCATAGAATTCCCACTGCCTCAAATCGAAAACCTGCCGGAGAACGCCGAGGCGACAATAGACCTCCCTTCCGATGATCTGCGACCATATCTGAGGAAAGCTTTCATTTACTTTGACCAGAGTCTATCAGATCTCATCCAAGACAAGAAAATCTCATCCTTGGATTGCATCGTCTATGACTACGCCGCCTATTGGGTTCCAGCTATTGCCACAAAGTTTGATGTGCCGAGCGCGTTCTTCGGAATATTTAACGCCGCAGCCTTATCCTTCTTTGGCCCTCCGTCGTCATTAATGGGCGGCGCTGGTGCACGAAGTAAAGCAGAGGAATTTACTGTGTTGCCTTCATGGATACCTTTCCCTTCCACCATCGTCTACCGATCGTTTGAGGCTGACGAGTTCTTCAAACCAGGAATCCTTCCAGATGCATCTGGTGTATCTGAAGCTTATCGCTTTGGGAAATCAATACAAGGATGCCAAATCGTGCTCATCCGCAGCTGCAAGGAGTTAGAGCCCGAATGGTTGCAGCTTCTCGGTCAGCTTGACGAAAAACCGATATTTTCTGTAGGACTTCTACCTCCCTCAATTGAACAAGGATGGCACGCGTCGCTTGACTGGCTGGACAAGCAAGATCAGGGGTCAACTGTGTACGTTGCGTTCGGAAGTGAAGTAAAGCTAAGTGCTTCACAGGTGAAGGAGATCGCCGTCGGCCTGGAACTGAGCGAGCTGCCTTTCGTGTGGGCATTGAGGGCTGGATCGGTGCCCGTTGGGCTCGTGCAGAGCATAAATGACCGTGGCCGTGGGATGGTTTGCGTGGACTGGGTTCCTCAGGTTCGGATATTGGCTCACCCGTCGGTAGGGGGATTCCTGTCGCACGGGGTGGAACTCAATAGTAGAGGGTCTGGCATTTGGGAGGGCGATGGTAGTGCTGCCGATGATATTCGACCAGGGCCTCAATGCCCGGAATCTGGTGGAAAATGGGTTCGGCATCGAGGTGCCAAGGAAGGAGGATGGGTCGTTCACGGGTGATGGGATTGCTAAGAGCCTGAGGTTGGCGATGGTTGAAGACGAAGGGAAAGTGTTGAAGGCAAATGCGAAGGAGTGCAAGAAAGTGTTCGGAAATGAGGAACTGCATGACTTCTATGTGAGGAAATCAATCGAACACTTAAGGCAAATTGTTCAATTTGGCTTACCGGCTTTAGAAGCTAGGACATCGAAGCAATGAAGCATGAGATCCATCCCGACTGGCATCGTAATTTCATACTAAGTGGCATTCAGCATTTGGTGTCCTTTGATTATAGTTTTCGAGCTCTTTTTTCTTCCTGAATTGTGTGATGATGCTTGTTTTAATTAGTTTGAAATGTGGTTTATACATGCCCTTTTCATAAATTGATAATTAGTCAATGCAACTGTAAAACAACAACCTCCGTAGGATGAGAATCTTGAAGTTTGATTTTCTTTACTAAATTTTATTTCTAAAATATAAATAATTAAGAAAGAAAAATCCGTGAGGATCTTGCTTATTCGAATAGTTGCCATTATTTATAAAAAATTAGAACAATAAATTTTAGTATAAAATGATCTACTGGCAATCAAGATTGGTGATGATGAAAGTATCAAAATAGGTCTGCATATGCAACTACTGTAAACATTATTTGCTGGAGCAATAGTGCTCGTTGGAAGTTGTGCTTTAATTTTAGCCAGTCGTAATGATAAATAAGTCTGTTAGTTTAAATAAAAAATTAAAAATTTCTTGAAAATCAAATTTAAATTTGAATTGGATCCAGATGACATTGAATATATTGAGCTGAACTCTGAGCCAAGGATTCGAATCTAACTTTTTTCAGGTCTATTTTGGGCTCGCCATATATTGAATTGGTCGAATTTTTTTTTATAGTTAAAAATAATTTAAATTTATATATAATATTTATAAATTTGTAATAATAAAATTATTTTTAAAAATTAAGTTGATTGAATTGTAACTTATAAATTTTTAAAATAAATATATTATATTTATAAGTATAAGCACGATCTCTTTAAAAATCATATTTTTATTTCATATATTCAATTTTTAATAATTTTTTTAATAATCATTTTATTAAATTTGAGCTAGCTCCATCAAATGAGTCATCTCCATTTGATTTTGAGTCAAAATCAAATGAAAAAGTTAAATTTGAGCTTGCAAAATCAAAACATGCCAGCTTGAATCAATCAAAAAAAATGAGTTGAGTTAGCTTGAAATCAATTGATTCGAGTCATAAGCTAATCTCAAGCCGCTTAAAAATCTTTTGAGCCGATCTTGAGCTAGCCTTAGATCGGCTAAAAATTAATTTGTTAATAGCCCTAATGGTAACAAAGAATTTACAAGAAATTAAGATATTGTAACTCCTAAGGGAGTTGATGATTTAATCATGTTAGTACTAATAAGAAAATTGGCATTTAAATACTAAGCTAAACACTTAGGCATTAAGTCATTAAATATAGATTTCAATGTGGACATTGGCATGTGACTCCTTTTTTTTTTCTTATGCAAAGACCCAGTATGTGACTTTGAGTAAGGACTTCAAAGTAGCATTTTATGACCTACCAAATTTTATAATGGATCTATAAATATAAGCTAATGGTAGTAGTTTATTTTTGTAGTCATTGAGCCTCCATTATTAGATCTCTAATCAAGCTCTTCTATTTTTGGTGCTTATCTTCCTTGCTAATTTTAAAAATATCAAAGAGATTAAAGGGAGCTTCTACATCATTCTTAAAGTCCTATGATGAAAGAAACTTTTGCTTTTATGCTATGTCTATATAGCACACATAATTATCAACATCCAAATCATACACGTCAAAGTACAATGGAAGTAATGATCATCAGTAGAGTTTGGGAGACTTTTATAGAGCAACCTGATATAATACTCATACTAGTCACACAAGAATTTTATGGTAACAAAAAGGACCATATTGTGAATGCTACTTTTATCCAAGGGAAGAAAATTCTCTTCAATGTCTCATGAATTAAAACCATTTATCAATAAAAAAATATATCTCGAACTATATATTTCAACTTCTTGAGGGAAGGATCAAACTACAAGTAGATCATCGACTTCCTAATGGTGATATGAATAAGGTGGAAGAGAGGAGAAAATATAATTGTAAATTTTCTTATTATAGCATTGATAACCACATTTTGAGCAGGGCAAGTATTCACTATAATCTGGTTGCTACCAAACAAGCATCTAAGTGATGTGATCATGGAGAACAATGCACTTAATTATGTCAGCTAACAAAATATTTTCAGTGACATTAGGCAACTTATATATTCAAATATCATCTACACTATGTAGGCTTAATATGCTTGGATATTAGGCTAATCATGTGTGATTTTTTGGCTTTACATACAAGCTGGTGTACCCACAAGTGCAACTAAAGAAGTAGCATACAAATAATCAATGCTTGCATAAAGAAAAAAATAATAATAAATAGGACATAACAATTAGTATTGGCGAAAGACTTACCTAATACTCTAGACAGGCAAGGGTTGCAAGAATTATTTTTGATGGTGGTGGCTAACGTTTTAGTGAGATTAAAGGATAAAAAAAGCTATGAATCTTTAGATTAATGTGTAAAGTCGTGATTTGGAGTTTCTAAAGAAACATTGAGGGGTTTTGTAAGTAAAACTTCCAAGACTAGCTTAAATTGAGCTAGTTTGGGCTAATTTGAAAGATCTCATTAGGTGATAGGTTATATGTGAGATAAATAGCTAGAAATAATTATGAATAATAAGTTTAAGATGTATATTAATGATATGGAGTAGATGGTTAGGTTTGGTGGAGTTTTTATGGGTGTCAATGGGTAGAGCATAAGAATACTTCTTAGTCTTATCTAGTTTCGCTAAGTGCTTTAGGTTGGACTTTGGAGTGGATGTGAGGCTTGGCATAGATGATGGCTAGTCTTTGAGGAAGTTAAGAATGTGAAAAAGGCTTAAATTAAGAACAAGAGATTAAGACAGTAGAAAAAAAATATTAAATTTAACAAACAATAATTGCTTAACTCACCATAGAAAAGACAACCATAAGCCACTAAGCACCAAGCTAGAGAAAAGAGCACTGCTTCACACAAAATAATTCATTCAATAATTAAAGTTATAAAATATTTCAGCCTGAATTTATAGGCATTATAAGACTCTAGAGCTAAAACTTTTGATGGAAAAAATGGTGAAAAAAATAGAGGAAAAGTAGGGGTTGGTGGCCATTTATGAAGAAAATGTTTCAACTACTCATTTTTAATATCTCTTTCATATCAGAACTAGTCATACAAGGTTCTAGATGAACAATTAAAATATAAAAATATAAAAATTTAAAAATTTAAAATATAATTAAAATGCTCTATAATATGGGCCATTTATTTGGCTTTTACTTGGGTCTTATAGTTATATATGCTCTTTGATCTCTTCTCTTATTATTTAAATATGTATTATAATTATAATTTTTAAAATACATACTACATTAATTCAAAATTTTATGAGGATTTTCCAAAGGTCATATATGGCCTCTAAAGCAATCCATGAAATTTTCAAGTCATTTAAACTTAATTTGAATTATTTAGGGCATTTATAAGTTTTTATTTAATTCATTATTGAATTAAGTGGTTTATTTTGACCTCATTAGAAGTTTACTAAATTTAATGATGAATAGAAAAGTTTGAGATATTTTTATGTTTGTCTCTATTTGTGAAGTGATTTAGATCATTAAAATAATTTTTTTAAAAAAATTTTTATAGTTTAAAATTAATTAATTAGTGATTTTTTTATATTTTAGGTTGGTATTTTGATAATTTATAAAAAATACTTTTCAAAATGCCTTAAGAAAATAGATATAGCTAGCAAATGAGATGCTAAACATACCCTAAATGTTTTAAGACATTTGGACTCATATTCTATAATTAAATTAATTTGCAGGACACTGATGGGGAGCACACCTTGTATGTGGCACATCTTGATTCATGCAAGTCATGGATTGCATGGAAAGAGGTGTTTGCCAAGTTATTATTGGTTAGTTTTTCAATTAAAGATTAAACAACTATGATCAACTTACACTTAAAGTGTTATTGAATTATCTCACTAAGACTTGTTCACGAATGCCTGCTCTAATCCAAAGAGCAAAGGGTGGTGAGTTCATTTCCCTCACCTCTAGTCTCAACCCATGATTGTCCATGTAAACCTTAATGATCTAGGTGATTCTATCCATGACATGCAAAATATGCACTAGGAATGATTATAAGAAGAAATGCGTAGGATCTACCAATTGGATCCTATTGTGATACATGCTGCTTTACAAAACTTAAAAATCCTAAGGGTCATCTATGTTTTTGGGAAGATACCTGACTAAAGCCAACATT
Organism: Cymbidium sinense; assembly: GCA_021442155.1. NCBI lineage: Eukaryota > Viridiplantae > Streptophyta > Magnoliopsida > Asparagales > Orchidaceae > Cymbidium > Cymbidium sinense. Next base: position 89,958,535 of record CM038232.1, on the reverse strand, counting down.
CGATGGCTCTAGCTTATGAGGTAGCTTTGTTTGAAAGAAATGAAGCCTTGCTGAGAAGCTCACTGGTTGCCATCCTGCCGACCTTGTAAAGACTAAGTCACTGCCAAAGCTCATCAAAGGTAGGTTGTTCTCAAGCTTAGATAGGTTGGTTAAGGTGGGGGTGATTTTGTTATTTCTCCAAAAGATTAGAGAAAGAGTTATGCAAGGGAATTTGGAGAGAAGTCTTGGTTTTGGAAAGGTTCCATATGTGTGTGATGGGGAAGTTCAAGATATGGAGGTGGCCAATAAGGCTTTGAGGTCTCGACAAGAAAGAGATTTCTTTTCATGAGGAGGGGATTTTTTATGTATAACACCAAAGGAGAAAGAAATTTAAAGAACCCATTACATGATCTCAAGCCAAAAGCTAAAGCTTATGAGACTTTATGTTGTGTTTCAAGTGTTGTATTAGGTGTTAGATGAAGTGTTTTATAATAATTAAGTGTTGTTTGTGTGTTGTGATTAAAGACTCTAATTTCACACATTAATATGTGTAGGTTTTAGTTTGACGCCTAGGAAATCATCTTTTAGTGCCTTGGAGCTGTATTTTAAGGTATTTAATGTTCGAAGATAAAGAGCAGTCATTCGGCATCACAACACAATTATCATAGCATTTAATGTCCTTGGATAGAAAAGATAGTGCCTCAGGAGATTTGGTTATCTTGTGATGAATTCTATTTTTATGTTTGTTCTTTAATGGTTATCCTGAAGGGAAACACCCTTGGGAGAGCCTTATGATAGAGACTTTCAGACTATTTTTGTGAAAATTTTGATGAAGAACTCTTGGTTGGGAGTTGGTGGTCAACCTTTTTAGGAGATTTAGTGATCTATCATGACTATTCCACTATTATGGGTGGAAGTTCTTGCACACTCCTTTCTTCCTCTATTGCAACTTGACAATACTGCACCATATTTGGTATCAAACCCCAAGATTTGAAAGCATGGAGAAAATGCTTGTGAATTTTCTATATTGAATCTAAGCAAGGTTAGTTCTGAGTTTTATATTTCACACAATTTCCTTTACAAATTTTGATGATTTCACTTCAGAAACTAATGTTAGACTCATGTGGTAAGAAATTCTATGAGCATTTATTTTACTTCTAATTAGTTGTTACCATTTATAAAGCCTAACCTTTGCCCATTTAATAAACCATGATACTTGAGGGACCCCATGAGTAAGGGAGAGTTCTCTAAAATAGTCAAACCTAGGATACAAACCTTACATAAAAATCAAACTCATGTCTTGAAAGATTTTGTGATTATCTCTTTTTTGTTTTTACTAAATTTTTAATAGTTTTCAAAGTTAATTTGTGTTTATTGATTGTTAAAGTTGATTTAAACTTATGCATCTCATTATGTCAAAAGTAATTTATATACCACATATTTAAAATTTCATTTGAAGTGACATTGTTATATTTCGTTTTCTAAAATTATGCCACCCAAGGCTATTACCTTGGATCAATTAGAAGACTTAACTAGGAGGATAGATAAGATCACAATGTGAAGTGAGGAAAAACTCACTAGGGTAGAGGACCTTATTATGAATCTAGTTGCCTAATGTGGTTTTGAAATTGTTTTATGAGGAACACTATGTAGATCTTAGGGGATACTTATTGAAATGATCAAGTACAACATCAAAGAATAATAAATTACTTTGAAAGTCAGAGATATCACCCTATGATGGAATCAATCACCTAATAAAAACTCTCAAGATCGATGGGTCTATATGTACCAGAGAGTTTTTCCCTACTTTATATCGATTAAATAAAACAAAGTTTAAATAAAAAGGATTTTTAAGATCCTTATAAGAATAAACACCCATAGTTAATTATATTTTAGAAAATTAGGTTTCCTAAGAGAACTCTTGATTAGAGTGATTAGTTAACATCTCTATGAATTTCAAAGTTTGATATCAAAGATTAACTGATAGTTAAAAATCAAGTAGAAAAACTCAATTACGAAGAGTTTTTAATAGAGTTCAAAGGAGGATAAGTAGGAAGCTCTTATGATACTAAGGAGCCTAGTGAGTACTTCAATCTACTTTATGATGAGGCTTTATATTTTTGAAGTAAAGAATTATTATTATTTAAGTTAATATTATATTAGAAAGCTAGAACTTATATTTTTAAACACAATATTACAGAAATATCTAAGAGGTGATGATTTACATTTGTAGCAAACAAGAAACTAGTAGCCACCAAATTTATGTCTAAAGTGCTCAAGCATAAGCTAAGAGCTTGACATAACTCTACTAAAGGAAAATTGAGTTTTCATTAGAGATAGTGAACCTATTAACGACTAGACTTACATGCACACGGGTGGCGCTAGCTAACACACCTACAGTTAAAATCATGCCAAGTCTTTATGCAAGATAGTTAGGCTATTATTTTTAAGAAAAAGTTTAAGATCATAAACTCACTCCCTAAGAGCCTAGATCATGGTTGGTATGAAAGCATGTTTTAGACTAAAAAATTAGATAGTTTATTCATTTTGACTCATCAATTTGACTCAGGCTTTGGTGGATGAGTATGCCTATAATCATTATGAAATTAGGTTATGGTCAATCCATGGGAAGGGTCTTCTTCACTCAAGGGTTGTTGTCAACTGTCCTGCACTCCCCTTATCATGTAATGAGTGAAGTTCATCCATATTTAAGGAAGGAAAATAATATGCATGCATGATGTTATCCACATTTATCATAAACTTAAATGAAATAATTAATTATTTATTTCATAATTTATATTTTTCTTATAATTATGTATTTATTGTATGACTTTAATAATTCATTTAATAATTCATTTTAAAATAATTATAAATCTATCTTATCATCTTAATAGTTCATTTTTAAAATAATGTACATTTTAATATAAGCATGAATATTGATGAAATAAAGTTTGAAATCATTATGATATAAAGTCATAAAAGATCTATATTATCATATGTATTTTGTACCCCATTTTTCATGTACATTCCATTGTTAAACTAGGGAGAAAAAGTATCTAAGGCTTCAATCGGATCGGAGTCCCTCATTAGTCCTAGCCCTAGGGTGTCCAGACTTTATACCTACAAAGATTGTATATTATATACATAAATTATACATAAAAGTTTTATTCACATCAATTAATTTTTAAACTTGCAACTATATTTTGTTTTTTTTGGCTTAAATAATTAAGACTTTATTTTTGGTTTAATATTAATAATCAAACTACTTATATATCATGCACCTAAAAAATTTAACTTTAAACATGAGTATAAATTGACCATACATTCATAGATGAATAAAAGATATCAAATGGCCATCTTAAAGTGATCCACTTAAGCTATCAAAGCCATAAGGTTCTTCATATGAAAATAATGTGTCATTTAAGCAATCAATATTTTATAATTAATGCATATTATTATAATTATTAGACCTATTTAAGAGAGATCAAATGATAAAATTTCTCTCACACACCCTCTAGTTATTAGTTAAATTTACGAGTGAAAGAGTAATTTTATGAATTAATTAAATATCATGATTATTTAATCCAATTAATGCCCAAGCGACCTTAAAAATTAATTTATCAGAATCTATAAGCCAAATAATTATGTGAAAAATTCATGAATATGCAAAATAATATAAAAAGTAAATAATAAAAATTACAAGTAAAGGTGTTGACCTTACTTTTGGAGTGAAGATTAATCCTTCCCTTCTTAGATCTAGGAACCTTCTAGACACTTGGATTTCCTTAGTGATAGGACACTTCTAGTGATTAAGGGAACACTAAACTTAAGCCTAAAGACTTATAGGGTATAACCCTACGCTTAGAGTTTACTTTAGGATAAATAGGTTTCATCTATCATAAGGCCTGAACTAAAACTCATGTCCATTCACTTATCCAAATTTAAGCTCATGTAGATGTAGTTAAACTAAATCCAACTTATTCAATCAGTCTTAATTGAATTTGATTTTCTAATCCAAGCTCCAAGCCAAATTAACTTGAATTTTAACCCAAGTTAACTCCACTATAATCCTATAACTCAATTCAAACCCATTCAAACAAAATAAATTCAATTTGATTTTCTTAATCACTCTAACTATTCAATGGATCATTTCAAATCATTCAAACACTTGCAATCAAGCCAATTAAATCAATGGAATGTGATTAACCTGATTTAGCCCATTTGACCTAAATGGTTCAAATGAGCCCAGACCTAATTAAGCTGAAATAAATTACAATTAAAACCACCAATCAACCTCAAAATTATCATTGAACACATCCCAATAATCCATAACCCTAATTGGTCAAGGTTGGTTTGACTAGTCACTTAACCCAAAGTGACCTAAAAGGTAATTGAACCAAATTCTAATTAAACTCCCATTGGATCAAATCAGGCCATCCAAACCCTTTATTGATAATTGTAGGTCATTATTGAACACTCCACTACATTCAATTGAACCTAATCAAGTCAATTTGACCCTTTGACCTAAGTTTACCTAATTTGACCTAAATGGTCAAATTGAACTAAATCAAATCTTAGACGAAATTGGTTGAAACCAATGCTTCTAATCATTCACTAATTGAATATTGAGCATGATCCAACCCTCAATTGAACACAATATGGTCAAGCTAACCTAATTAGGTTATTTAGCCCAATTTGACCTAAAGGGTCAAATTGAACCAAATCATTCTATAACCCAAATCAATTCAATTCAACTCTTCCAACCAATCACCAATAATCAATTGAACATAGACCTAACCCATGCTTAAACCAATTTGGTCAAATTGGTCAAAATTGTGAACATGACCCATTTGACTCAAATTGAACCATATTAGCTAAATTTAAATCTAACCCAAATTGAACAAAACTAATTGCACTCATTCACTCCAAATGACCAATTGAACTTACCCAAGTCATAACTTTGACCCAATTCAAAAAAAATGGTCAACCTAGCCTAACTTGACCCATGTGGGTCAAATTGAGCTAAACCCAACCAAACTTAGTATGACTCATCCTTAGGTCACAATGGGTCTACTCAAGTGGGCCCAACCCATGATAAACCTAGTTTGGGTCAAACCCAATGGACCAAGCCACCCAAATAGAATAAAATTCTCATTTGGGTGGGTTCTCCACCCCCTTACTCTATGACAGCCACCTTTGGCTCTTCTTAGATAAAGGACCACTGACCCAACCTAATCCAAGGTTGTTGGGCTTAGCCTTTGGCCAAGAGAGGGTAAGTTCACCAATGGGAAACCATTGGTCCACATAAGGGAGTGTGTACTCCACATGCCAACCCACTACACTCCCTCAGCCACCTCAACAGTCCCTTGCCATCTCTGGCCACCTACCCTGTGGGATGGCCAAAATGAACCAATCCCAGCCCTTGGTTCAACTGAGGAGGAGAGTATAATCCTCTCCATCTATTCAAACTTAACACAGAGCTTCCATAGAGCATTCCGCATAGTCTCATTCATTCTTCGGAGCTCCTCATGCACTCCATCGTCGGTGAGACCAGCTCCCAATCTAACTCGAAAGCTTTGTCCGTCCAAACTTCCTAAATCCCCACCAACTCAAATTAACACTTCCTATAAATTGTTTCTCAGTGATTACCCACCGGAAGACATCCCTAGACCAACTTCAGTGAGCTTTGCGGTGACATTTGGTCCACAGACCGATCAGTTGAGACGCAGCTCGAGATCTTCTCAGTAGGGCTTCATCTCTTCAAGACAAATCTACCTCTTTTGGTGGACTACCGGTCTATAGCTCCGGTGAGGTAAAAATCTAGTAACCATAGTCTTGGCCCTTAGGTGTTGGTCTTTTTTGAAGTGAATCATATTTTCGTGTGATCTCCACCATAAAATCTCCTTAGATTCATCCCTTGATTATTTTGGAGTCAATTTCACATCGAATGAGCTTCGATGCGAAAGTAGAAGGTGGATGGTGTCATAGCCACGATGACGGATCACTGGCCGTCCATTCTGCATGATTATAATGTATGATCGTGAATAATTGTGTTAGAAATTCTGATTTAATTCTTTTGAAATCATAGGATTAATCTTAATCGTCTAATCTGAGATCGGACGGTCAAGAAGAAACTACGTCCGTCGCTGCTGAGTTAGCTATCGTGTTAGACAATTTAAGTGGCCAATATCGCAGCGGCACACAAAAAGTTCTACTCATCAGCATCTACATGGCGCCGATAGTTTAAAAAATTAATTAAAGTTTAGAAATATAATTTAATGGTCAGAAGTTCAATAAATCATAACAAATTTTAGAAAAATTTAAATAATGCAAATAAACTTATTTTGGAAAGGTTATATAGAGAAGAATTTAAGAAAAGTAAAATCCTTAATTAATACCTAATGAATAGTGCTTAAATAAGGTTTGAAGCTCACATTAATTATCTTAATTAAGGCCAAATTACTTGGATAATTAATTCTAAATTTTGTGGGATGATTCTATGAGATGTCCTCTACCTCCCATAATTTTCTTTAGATTATTTGTCATGTAATTTAAAGAATTTAGAATTTCAACCCTAATTACTTTGTTTAATTAATTAAATGATTATTAAATTGATGAATAGTAAAAAGTTAAATAATTACTATTAATTAATCAAGGTGAACATTGGAGATAATTAAGATAAATAATTAGGCCCCCTTTCCTAATTATTTTCCTAAGTATTTCCTTAAAAGGGTTAATAAACATGTTTAATAACTAGGAAATAATTAGAAAAATTAATGATAAAATAAAAATAATAATAATAATTGTTCAGGTAAGTCAAACAAAATCCATTAATCCCTTTGCATTTTTAATAGTATAAAGTCATTAAAGAAATTATGATTAGCCCATTGGCGTGGAAAAATCATAAGAGTATTTAACTTAGATTTCTTCCTTCTTTAATTTAGTTAACTCTTAAGCATAAGCCTTATTGCATTAGAATCCTTTTGGTGCATTGCTAATTTTATTTTCCTAAAAGCATATCTTTGGAGGCTCATGATCAAGTAGTTAATTAAATTAAAGAAGTTTAAAGGATGGTATTAAGTTGATATGCTTAATGGCTTGAACCTAATCAACTCATAAAATCCATTCAATTTCCTTATTTAAATATATTAAATCACCAACATGAGATGGGATAAATACTAAATATCATTTTTTCACTTTAGGCTTTAACAACTTAAACATCAAAATCTAACCTTAAGTGTTGGGTTAAGGAGTGTCTATTTGGCTTGATTGTCCTTAAGATTCAATGTAATTGAGTATGTTATGTGGCAACATTTAATTACTTCTTTTCAATTATTATAAATGTGCATGCCATTTTTTTCATATGTTCATATTTCAAAAAAAAAAGAAGAAGAAGAAGAGAGAATTAAAAGAATATGATTGCATTTAAGTTGCATGTGCTGAACAAATATTATTATATAGTGTGGCTATTATCACTAATAAATCTCAAATTATTTTTTAAACTATAAACTAATAATGAATAAAAATGTGTGAAGTTTAAGTTAATGTTGGCTATAAATGCTTAATAAAATTTTCATTTAGTTATAATTTAAAGATAGTAAGAGATTGTTTTATCTTTTTGTTTCATGTGCATGATTACATATATTTAAGTAGGCAAGTATATAATTTGGACATCTCGAAACTATGAGACTTTGCGTAGCCCCAAGGAGATCTTAGATAATCTTACTTCCTTGGTTTAATAATGGCACATACTTGCTTAATTTCATCTATGTGTATACATGTGCTAGTATCGAGGATAAAACTTTATTTTTCATGTCATTAAACTTTATATGAATGGAGAATTTCTTTTTACATAACCTTTGCATGATTTCCATTTCTATGCTTGTGGATATGTTTTCATGTATTTGAATTGGCAAGTATATAGTCTAGACATCCCGGGAGCACGAGGCTTTAAGTTGCCCCAAGGAGGTCTTAAATAATCTCACTTCCCTAGTTTAACAATGATTCATACTTGCTTAAAGTTCTAATACATGTTTGCATATACTTAGCTATGAAATAAAATCTTTTTTTTTTCTAAATTTGTGCATTAATGATCATCAAGTGTGCAAAATATGAGTATGTATTACATACACAAATATGTATATTAAATCAAATATTAAGAACAAAGGAGAAAATAAAAGAAATAAAATGAAAGAGTGTGAATGTATTGATAATGGAAGAAGTAGTGGAATGTTACTCATGTGATAGTAACTCAATTTCATTAATTGTAAGATGCCTTTCATGTTTTAAAATTAATCTAAACTTGGGCTTAATAAAATGTTCATAAATGGTTCACTAAAGAAACTAAAGCCATGATAATATATCTTTAGAAAATAATGTAGGATAAGAATAAAGAAGTCAAACCTCTTTCTTCTCTTTATAATAATTAGGTGTTAAGTAGGTATTAAATAAAATAAAATAAAATAAAACATGAATTAAAATTAATTAATTTATTAAAAGATTTGAAATGAAACAATTCCTAATGATTAATTTAAATAATTCTAAAACTTTAGATAATCATATTTCTAAAGCTTTATTAAGACACACCACACTAAGCCCTGACACACACATTAGAATGCTAAGTCACCAATTGTAGTGTTAAGTTAGGCCAGAGTATGTTATGATGATGTAATATTTTAGACTGGGTATTAGGATTATTTGTGTGAAGATTAGATGTTAGGTCATTAGTAGCATAATGACATTTTATGTAGGGGTTTGTGCTAAAGGGTCTGTTGTGATAATAAATAAATATAAATGTTCTTACTTGTAGGTGCTACTTATGCCCTAGACATAATCCAATTAGGACAGGTGGGCTTGGCTACCCAAGTGTAGGGTGCTAAGTCCAAATATGTGAAATATAATTGCTTCGCTTGGACATTCTAGCATCTATTTTGCAGATGTAGTTAGATTTCATTTTTTTGATAAATATATAATTTTGTAATAGGATTAGGATTAGTATTATAGGGTTTAGGATGATAAAGTAGAAGATAAAGGCTTTGGAGGCCACAGAAACCTAGAGCAAATAGATCCAAAGAAAGAAAAGAAGAATAAGAGATTGAAGACCCGAGAGCATTTATTTTAATTGTAACATTCAATTATAATCTGGATTGTATAAAGGTAGAGCTTGGCTACCCAACTTTTCTCTTCTGGATGTACCATTACACCCGCCGATGTTTTATTTTTTTGAGAAATCTAAATATTTGATTGTTATGTTTAGATTGCATAATAGAAATGACATGCTTTTCATAGGTTTCTTAATGTGTGATGATTTAATGTGTCACCTGAATGTGGTAGGCTCTTTAGGATAAAATTAAATTTTCTATCCTTACTAAATAAATCATAACTTAATTTTAATATAACTTATAACCTCATTTTAAAGCCTAAGTTCTTAACCAAGAAAATATTTAGCAATCCCTTAGTTGAATATTATATGTTATCACACCATCCATATCATATTATGCCATTCTTGAATATGGAAGGTCTCCACTCTTGCATGATAAGGAATATGCTTGACCTTTGAGAGCAATCCTTTATAGTAGAGAACACATCTTCTAATTGATTTATCCATAACTTAATTTCTTCATGCATATTGGAATAATTGTCCCAAGCCTTGGCCCAAAATGATTGTGTCAAAATAATCCAAAATTTGTAATTTTTTAACTTTAGTCTAATGCATGCTTGTATATTAGACATTATCTAGTCTCTTAGGTAGTGAGTTTAGGACTTTATCTTTCTTCATAATTAAATAAAAGCTTAGCTATCTTGCATCTATATAAGACTAGCCTACATGGTTTTAAAGTGTAAGAGGTGTTAACTAGCGGCCACTCTAGGTGCTTGTAAGTCTTGATGAGTCGAGATGCATCTATTCTCTCTTATAGAGGTAAACTATTATATCCCATTTTTCTTATTAGACTTATGTCATGCTTTTAGCTTGTGCTAAAGCATTTTAGATTTAGGTTCTGAGGCTGCTTATTTTCTTTGGGCTACGAGTGTAAGTCCTCATATCTTAGGCATTTCTACAATCTTGTGTTGTTGGACTATAAGCCCTAGAATTCTAATGAGATTTCAACTCAAATAAAAGTAAATTCTCTCTTTCAAAACTATAAACCCTCATTCTAGGGTAGATCAGAGCACTCACTAGGCTTCCTAGTATCTTGGGTGGTCCTTACTTATTTTCCTATGGGATTTGAAAATAAGTCTTTCTATTTGAACTTTCTCGCTTGATTTTTGACTAGTACCTAATCTTTTAACAGTCTAGCTTCTAAATCTTTGGAGATACTTATTAATTACATTAATCTAGGGTGTTCTTAGGAAACATTCATTTCCTAAGATATAATTAACTATAGGAGCTTACTTCCATAAGGAACTAAAGAACCCGGCTTAAAATAAACCCTACTTTACTTATCCATATGAAGTAGGGGAAATGTCTCTGGTATATACGTAGACTCATTGCCTTAGGAATCCTTATTAGGTGATTATGTTCATTGTAGAGTGATGTTCTATCTTTTGAGATAGCACATCATATCTTAATATCACACCCGATCACTTCAATAAGTTTTCCTTAAGATCTGTATGGTGTCCCTATGGCTCCAAATTAAAAACACCATTAAGAGGTCTGCTTTAATTAATTAAAAATTACATTAATCAACTTAGGACTTTAAAACCCAATAGCCTTGGGTTACATTAGGTTAGTGGTCCTCTTGTCCAAGAAGAGCCAAAGGTGGCTGCCATGGGGGGAGTTAGAGAACCCACCTAAATAGAGCTTTTATTCCATTTGAAGGGTTTGATTCAATGGGTTTGGCCCAAATTGGGTTCACCATGGGTTGGGCCCACTTGGGCAGGCCCATGGTGACCCAAGGATGAGTCATGCCCTGTTTGGTTAGGTTTGTATCACTTTGACCCATATGGGTCAATTTGGGTTCAGTTGGGTTAAGTTGACCAATTGGTCAAATTAGGTTGAAATGACTCTTGGAAAATGTTCAAATTATTATTATGAATGAGTTGGTGTAATTGGTTTGATTTAATTTTAATTTGAAGTGGATTTGAATTTGGCTCATATGATTTAATTTTGGTCAAATGGGCCATGTTGACCAATTTGACAAAATTGGTCAAATTGGCTTGGGCATGGGTTAGGTTTATGTTCAATTGATCATTTCAGAATGATTGTAGGTGTTGGCTTGAATTGATTTGGATTAGGGAATATATTAGTTCAATTGGGCCTTTTAGGTTAATTTGGGCTAAGTAGGTCAATTGGGTTGGTTTAGTGAAATTGGCTTGAATTGATGATTATAGGGTGTTAAATAATCAATTTATGATTGATTAGAGGCATTGGTTGTAATCATTTTGGATTGAAAAGAGATTTAGCCCAATTTGGCCCTTTAGGTCAAATGAGTCAACTTGGGTTAAATGGTCAAATTGGCTTGACTTGATTCAATTTATTATAATTTGGTGATCAAAGATGATCAATAATCATTAAGAAAGAGATTGGATGAGTTGATTTAATCCAATACAGGTTGGATTGGTGTTTGGATGAAATTGGTCATTTAGGTCTCATTAGGTTAAATGAGCCAATTGGGTTGATTGGGTTGAGTTGGTGTCAATTAAGTGTTGGGAGGAGCTCAATGATGGATTTACAATTGATTAGTGGCTTTAATCATAATTAATTTGGGCTCAATTATGTTTTAGATCATTTGAACTCTTTAGGTCAAATGTGCTAACTTGGGTTAAGATCCAAGTTAATTTGGTTTGGAGCTTGGATTGGAAAACCAAATTCAATTAAGATTAATTGAATAAGTTTGAAGTCGGTTGTATTTCATTTACATGATTTTAGTCTTTGATGAGTGGATAGACATGAATTTTAGTTTATGCCATAGGATAGGTAGAACCTATTTGTCTTAAGGCAATTTTTTTGGCTTAGGGTAATATTCTCTAAGTCTCTAAGCATATGTTTAATATTTCTTTAATCATTAGAAGTGTCTTAGAACTAAGAAAATTTAAGTTTCTAGAAGGTTCCTAAGTTTAAGATGAGAAAGGTTAATTCTTACTCTAAAAGTGAGGTCAACAGGTGGCAAAACCTTTCTACTACAGAGATTAACCTTAGTGATATCTCCAGGGGTCATGTTAACTTGTCCCTCGTTATTGGTATCCTTTTCCAAAGATTTCTCAAAATTTCATAGTTTTATCTCTATGCTAATAGGGTTTCCTTGTAAACATCCATAGGACTCTCACTATCTAACCCTGATTCACAAAATACATTACAATCTTTTTCATCTTTTTGTTTTCCTTTACTTTCAACATGTTCATCTGAAATGGTAAAAATGTAAGAAATGCCTTTAGAGGCAGGCATTTTATTTATATTAATGAAATGAGTACATAAAAATAAAGAAATGTAAGGTCTTGCCTTTTTATCTTTATCATACAAAATTCTTTCAGATATAATAGATATTCCTCTCCCCCCACTTTCTCCAGTCATCTAAACATCTAATGATGTTGAATGGAGTAGAGGAGGGAGTACGCCTTCTGATTCCTGTGGATCAATCTGGATGATCTTCTTCTCGGCCTTCATATGATCCTGCATGGAATTTTTAAATTTTTTTCATTAAATATTTTTTAGAATAATGGAATAAAGCAATATCTCATTCATTTAAAGAGAGAAGAAGAAGAAGAAGAAGTGGAAGATTCACCTGTAACTACCATAATGGACCCTTTTCCAGAATCCACTAGGTATTCTTCGAGAATTATCACTAGTCCTCTTTTAAAGTTTCTTTCATCCTAGTCCTTGAAAGTGAAACAATCTTCAATAATGTGACCCAATATCCTATCGATGATATGGAGTCATTCACTTTGTTAACTTCTTCTAGTCTTTTTGGATCAAGTAACTTGAAATTTAGTTTCTTTTTTAAGTTTTTAAAAATTTTCCTCATTGCCTTTCTTTTAAAAGAATAAGTCTAACTCATTTTATTATTGAAAGGGCTAGTGGGAGTCTTCTTAGGAGGTGGTGATAACTGCCGTTGCAATGGATTATAAGGTGGAGGCCGCTCAACTTGAACTTGAATTGGGGCCTTTCTCTTATCTACTGAAGAGATATTTCCTTTCTACTTTTCTAGCACTTTCTTAGATTTTGATGGCTATATAGAAGATTGGTCTCTTAAGAATGACATCTTAAGGGCTTCTTCTTGTAGGCTAGAGGCTTTAGTCAATAATTTTTTAAAAGTTTTAATGAGAAGCCCTTCAATAGGGAGCTGAGCCATGAATGTTTAGGAGTATTTCAATTGAGGCTTACACTTAAGACTTAGAATCTTCCATCTTAAGATATAATCAAAAGATTTCATTAGATTTTGTTTCCAACTAAGTCAACCATAGTGTGGTTTATGTGCGAATCATTTGACAAATTTTAGTAAAAGTGCGTAGTGAACTATTTGGTATCTCTGATACATCAACGTACCACATTTAAACTACTAATAAATTGCTTAAACAACAAGGCATCACTTCCTCCAGCATTTCAACAACTTGCTCAAAAATATGCTAAATGTTGTTTGGGGTTACTAGTCCCATCAAAAACTTTGAATAAAGTGGGTACAAATCCCTTTGAGTGAGGCACAAAATCCTATTCCTGTGGTAACGCGTCTACCCTTTGAATTAGAATTTCACTTGAATGCTAATGCCTTCTTTACCTATTATTTCACGAGAGATTTTAGGTCAATTTTAAGAGTTACATCACCTATTATTTTATGTTATTCTTGATGATGTTCTTCTAAATCGAATCTCTTCTCATCTGCAGGATGGGACTCTTCTAAATTCTCTAAAATGTAACATTGAGAAGAATTAGGAATCAAAATTTGGAGCGATTGCATGGTGGCAATCCTTTCCTCCATTTTCTACTCCATCCTCAAGATTTAATCATCTTTCTTTTGCAATTCAAGAATCAATTGGCGAGTATGATCAGGTACATAACTCTCTCGTGTTTCTTCTTGATAATTTTTTGATGATCTCATGTCTACCATAAAAATGTGTACTATAGGTAGTCTCAAATCATCATCTAATAAATCATCCTGATCTAAATCAAAGTTATCTTGGAGCCTACTTATATTTTCTTTTCCTTCATTATCTCTAACAATAGTATATATTTCTTCTTTTATAAGATGAAGTGGAACACTATTGCTATCAATGATAGCTTTTGATTCTTCCTCTACATCCATGGGTTTCATTTTAGATATTTCTTTTTCATGAGTCCCATGGATGGTGGGAACTTCCTCTATAGAAAAAGTTGTACCCAAACCAATGTGTCCCTCATCTATAACATCTCTATTGTAAGGAGATAGACAAAGTGTCTCTATCTATCTACTACAAGCATAGAACCCTCAAGAGGCCGAGTAACAAGTACTCTCTCAAGTGGTGGTGGTGAAAGAATGTTTGGCTTAGGAGCCAATGAAACTTTTCTAACATAAAGTTTTTTCTTTCTTTTCTAGGAAAAGTTCTATCTCTCCATAAGTTAACAGGTTGCTCCCTATGCTAGGATAGTGGCCTTTTTTAATAGTGATATCAGTCTGACCTAATGGGCAAAGGTTAATAAGATCTTATTTCATTATGGAGGACCACCTTTCCCTTACCTCTATTTTGAGAAGTGGTAGGTCTCCCTATGATTTCTCTCTCAAGGCTTCTGGATACTTGATCCTTCATGACTCTAAGTAATTCCTCTTTAGTGTAAAAGGAGGACCCAGAAGTTTTATGAAGAATTAACTATAATCTACCATGTGTTTCTCTATTCACTAGTCTAAAGTTTATTTTTTTTAATTTTTTTTTATTTTTTTTGCTTTCACAAATGAAAGGATGAGGTGGAGAACTCATAATCTAGGACACATTCTCCTCTTCCTGGGTTGTTGTTGACCTCATTTTTAGAATGAGTTCTCAACCTCTCCATCTTAGACATAGGCCTCTTCTTAGACACTAAGAGTTCCTTAGACTTAAGACACTTCTAGTGATTAAGTGAACACTCAACCTAACCCTAGGGACATAGAAGAGTTAACCATAAGAATAGATCATGCCTTAAGGGTGTTAGGAAAACTTGCCTACCCTATAGCTTGAACTAAATCCTTACTTCTTTCTTTCAAGTCAAACTCCAACTCCAAACCAACTTTAAACTCAAATCAATTCCAACTTATTTGATTTTCTCAAATTCAAATCAACTTCAATTCCAAATCAAATCTCAAATAAATTCTAACTTAATTTACTTTTCTCAAACCTTAAATCAATTCCAATGGATTTTCTCAAATCATGAATTCATTTCAAATGATTGAAATCCATGATTGAATTCTAAATTCAAAAATCCTTCTAAAGTCATTTTGATTTCATCTTACGGACTTAGCTCAAATCAAATTCAAATCACCTCAAAATCAAAAGATTTTTGTCATAACTCATTTATATTCTCATATATATTCATCACAAATATAAATATAAATTTAAACACCCAAAACCAATTCAAAATGCAAATCCAAATCTAATCAAAATCCAACCTAAACCCTTTCAAGTCAAATTCTTGAACTTGGTCAAATCAACCTCAAATCAATTCAAACCCGAATTTCTTCATTATTCAATCAATCCTTCAATCATGAATCCAAATATAAACATAAACTTCAATCATTAAACCAAAACTAAGTTCAACAAATCAAACCCAAATCAAACTCATGTTTACCCTTTAAACTTGAAATTGTCAAATGAATCAAAACCCATTTGACTTCTAATCACTTGCAAATGGATTTAAATTTTAATTATAAGTCCATATGTGAGTTCAATTAAACTTGAATCAAGCCTTCATCAAGTCAATTGACCTACATAGGCTCACTTGACCCAAAGTGACCTAAAGTACCTTTTTGAGCCAAATTCTAATCCTACCCAAATTGGATTGAACTAAGCCCATCTAAGCTTCACATTGTGAGCAACAATCATCATAAGATGATCAATCATTCAAATAGGGTGAAACCAAGTCAAACCTAGCCTATGACCAAGTCAACATTTGACCCAAATGAAACCTAAACTAGCGATATCCACCATCGGCCAAATTGATTGAAACCAATGATCAAAATTAACTCATTATCAATATTTAAACTAGACCAAGTCATCATTTGAGCCAAACCTAGCCCAATTGGCCACTTGACCTAAGTTGACACAACTTGACCTAAAAAATCAAAATGTGTCAAATCTTGATCTAAGCCTAATTGATTGCAACAAATGGGTCAAGTTCATTCCAAATCACTTGTTGAACTTGACCAAAGCCTCAATTAGCCAACTAGACACAACCTAGCCTAATTGATCATGAACCCAACTTGACCTAAAAGTTCAAATCAAGCCAAAATCAAACCAAATCAAAATTGATTGAAACCAAAGCTTGCAAAATATTTCAAAAGATCAACAAAACCTAAGCCAACCCATGATCTAACCCAATTAGGTCAAATGGGTCAAATAGATCAACTTGACCCATTTGACCTAAATGAATTCAAATGAACCAAAGCCAAATACCAATCAAATTGAAATAAATTAATGATACCAAAACATTTCAAATGGTCATATGAACTTGGCCGAACCCTTTGTTTGGCCTAATTTGACCAATTGGTCAACATGACCCAAGTTGACCCATTTTGACCTAAATGGGTCAACATGAGCCAAACGATATCAAATCATCTTCAAATTCATTGAAATTTGGGCCAAACTAATTTCAAACTATTCCAAATCTATCTAAATTAAAATTAGAGCCAAATGACCATTTTACCCCTAGGTTAAGGGGTAACCTATGGCCAATTCCACTTGGAATTTGGTCATATCATATCTGGCCACTTGGTACCCTCTTAGTGGACCAAGTGGACACTAATGAGTGTGGTGCACATGACCCAATGGGTTTGGGTCAGCCAAACCCAATCCAAGGCCAAAACTAACCACCTCACTCATAATGAGCACATGGGATACCTCCCACACCTCAGTTAACACATGGAAACTCCTCCACTCCCCTCCTCTGCCAAAACTAAACCATGTGGAGCTTAAAATGGCCTAACAAACCCACTCAATAGGATTAATTTGAACAAAATGGAAGAGACATTCTCGATTCAATTCAAGTGGGGAGATATACTCCCTCGAATTCCACTTCATTCCAGAGGACACACAGTCGATTGAGCCATAGGAACTTAGAGGAAGCATTGCTAAGCTCTCCCAAGGTTTCCAAAGTTCATTTGAATTCTCCATTTTCAGATTTCTTCATAGCCGAAATAAGGTAGCTCATTGGAAATTCCACTTTGCTCAATTCACCACCAAACTCTAATACCTTTTGAAGCACCTTCAAGGCATCAAGTCGAGTTCACCCAAGCCAAATCCCAAGCAATCAAGCAATGGAAGAGGGAGCTAGACCAAAGTCGCAAGCACTTGAAGCTCATCTTGGCCAATAAGAAGATCCACTTGATCTCGAGCCTTCAAACCTTCAACAGGGCTTTGTCTCCACTAGACGAAGCTACCTCGACAGTTGGGAGCACCGATGATAGCCTCCAGCTAGGTATGCCTCAAAATCGAGCTTATTGTAGAAATTAATTGGTCCTTTGGGAAGGGAACTTTCATCCCATTGCAATTCAACCATTGGATGTCTTGCTTCTTACCCTTAGATGGTGTGAGCTCAATCCCTACTCATTCCGAGTTCAAGTGAGCTCAGATCAAGCCTTAAGGGATGAACGGTCACCATCTCCCGTAGGTGAGGATAAGGATGAATCATGGATTGTCCATCCAGCATATTTTGGATGGACGGTCCTAATTAATCCATATTAGATCCGCTGATTAACCCATTAGAAATCATGGGTTTAATCGAGATGGTCCAAGGAGAAAATGCGTGTGTAACTAAGCGTAAAATTTCAACATAAATAACTGTCATGCCACAAGAACAAGGTGCGTCGGTGATCCGTGGGACGGATGAGTTATATAATTAGGGTTATTTAATTATCCTTAATCACTAAAACTTTAAAAATAAATAACTAAATATAAAAAAATCATAAAATTATGAATGATGGCTCATTTCAAAGATAATTAAAAAGTGAATAATATAAAATTAATTTTAATTGATTTTGAAAAATAAGTTTTCCTTAATTTGGGTTTATTTAAATTCTTAATAACCCTAATTATTCCCTAATGAATTCATTAATTAATTCCAAACTTCTTAGGCATATTTTCGGGGATGACCTCTACCTCCCCTAATTTGTTTGGAATTTATTAATGAGTTAATTAGGGAAATCAATTAGTGAATCTATGATCACTCTCTTAATGTAATTAAGGGTGATTCATGTAATAATTTTAAGATAATCAAACATTGTTTAAGTGGTTAGGAGGTTTATGAAATAATTTTAGGATGTTTTCCTTAAGCTATTCCGAAAACCCCCTTACTTCCTTAATTTAAACCTAATTAAGTATTAATCAAATAATAACCTTCTTAATTAACTTATTCAAATTTTCAAAATCAATTTGAACTTAATAAATCCTTTGCTGGATAGATACTTAGGTGTTCAATAACCTAAGTAAGCTTAAGGAAATCAAATCCAACTTACATGTGTGTGAAGGGTTATGAAAGTACTTAATTAAACCCTTTAGCTTAATTAATCATCAATTATGAGCCAATTGCATTAGGCCCTTTCTTTCTTAGGGTGAATTGCTGATTTAAATTCAATATGGTTGCATGTCATATTTTGGCTCACAATTATTTGAATAATTTTGTTAAAGAGGTGTAAGTAAGGGGTAATTAATAAACTTAATTTACCCTAACCTAAACAAAACATAAAGTAAATCTAATGGTTCTAAAAATTAAACTAAAACAACACACACTTGTGGAAGATGGGTTAGGAACAACAAACCTATTTCACATTTCCTAGATTCAAATCAAAATCAAACAAAACTAAAAAAAATTCATTAAATAATTTGATTCACTTTAAATGATCTTATTCCATAGGATTGTCTTTAGGAATTAATTAAGGTGAATGAAATTACTTGTTTACATCACTTAATTTCTTTCCCAACATGCTAAATATGTATGTCATATGAAAATCATGCATTCAAGTCTTTTGAAAAATCAAATTAAAATGAAATGTTACCTTAATGTCAAATTGCAAGGTTTGGCTAAAGTAAGAAGATGAATGACTATTATCACTACTAAATTCAAAATTATTTTCAAAATTTAGAAATCAAATATTACAAATGAAAGGTATGCTATTTATAATTAAGCCCTATATTTCTAATAAAAAAATTCAACTCAAATAAATAAATCACTTCAATTTCAAAAATATAAAGCTCAGATAGTTTGGGATGCTTACTAGCTTTCTAGTATAAGCATCCCCTAATCTTCCTTTGGTCTCAATAATAACTCCCTCCTCTTGATCAATTCCACTTGATCTTCTAAAAATAAACCAATTGATTGATAGTCCTATCTTTAAAATCTTTGGAGACAACGATCATTTACCTTAATCGAGAGTATTCTTAAGGAATCTCATTCCTTAGGATGTAATTAACTATGGGGGCTTGCCTCCATAGGGAACTTAATGAACCTAATTTAAGATAAACATTGCTTTACTTTTTCATGTAAATAGGAGAAGAATTTTTGGTATATTCCGAAGACTCATTAGTCCTTAGGAGTCCTTATTAAAGTGATTAGGTCCATTTATAGGATGGTGACTTATGTCTCTCAAAATAGTACATCATTCCTCAATGTTGTACCCAATCACCCTAACAAGAACATCTGCGGATCTCCATGGTGCTCAGCATAAGAAGTGTTTGAATGTTTTTGGTTCTTCATTTATATATTCTTCTCTTTAGAAAGATTAGATGAAGAATAGAAAATAATTTAACCATAAATTTTTCTAGCGACACCACTAGGGATCGTTCCTCTCTCCATCTTTGGTAAATGATGGTTGTATCCAAGTATCAATAGTGGATCTGTACTTTTTATAAGTCCAAGACTATCTTTCTTTTTTATTAGTACTTAGTTTATTTCATTCTTAAGGTAAGCTAGCCAACATCCTTTAGGTTTTAGGACTTCACTTCGTGAATGTCTTAAAACCTTTGTTGGGTTTCCCAATGGGTGAAAACAATAATTTAATAAAAAGAAACAACTAAAGACTTCCTCCTTACCATTTTCATGGTAAGAAAAGGTATAAAAATGAATCCTTTATAAAAGCATCAATTTCTAAAAAGCACATTTTTAAAATGCACATAATAAAATGTTTGCACAAAAATTTTCATAAATCTCCCTCATCTAAGAATCTTCATGATTGTTTTATGTACTACCTTTTCAAAAATAAAATCCAAAATCATATTTTTTTTAAAAGCACAAATGAACATCTTCATTCAGTTTATTGAATGAAGATTTCATTTTTCAAAACAAAATCAACCATCACATTTTCAAAAACAAAATCAACAATCATCTTTCCAAAAATAAAATTCAACAATCACATTTTCAAAAGGCACAAATGAACAACTTCACTCAATTCATTTTGATGAAGATTTCATTTTCAAAAATAAAATCCAAAATTATATTTTCAAAAAAAAAACACAAATGAGCATCTTCACTCAACTTATTTTTGATGAAGATTTCATTTTCAAAAGTAAAACCAATAGTCATATTTTCCAAAAGCACAAATGAACATCTTCACTCAATTTACTTTTGATGAAGATTTCATTTTCAAAAATAAAACCAACAATCATATTTTCCAAAAAAACACAACTGAATATCCTCGTTCAATTTATTGAATAAAGATTTCATTTTCAAAAAAATAAAATCAACATTCACATCTTTTCAAAAACAAAATCAATAATCATCTCTTTTCAAAAATAAAATCCAAAATCATATTTCAGAAGCACAAATGAACATCTTCATTCAATTTTATTGAATGAAGATTTCATTTTCAAAACAAAATCAACAAACATCTTTTTAAAAATCAAAATTAACAATCATCTTTTCAAAATTGAAATAACATTTTGATATTTCATTTAGCATACCCAAATTTGCTAAGTGAAGATCATCTTTTTCAAATATCAAAATTAAAATAAAAAAAAAACAACATTTGGATCTTTCATTTAGCATACCCAAATTTGCTAAGTGGAGATCCTCTTTTTCCAAAATCAAAATCAAAATCAAAAAATCAAAAAACAACATTTGTATCTTTCATTTAGCATACCCAAATTTGCTAAGTGAAGATCCTCTTTTTCAAAAATATTAAAATTAAAAAAAATTAACATTTGGATCTTTCATTTTGCATACCCAAATTTGCTAAGTGAAGATTTTCTTTTTCAAAAATCAAAATCAAAATAAAAAAAATCATCAGAAATAAAACACATTTGGATTTCCTTAGCATACCTAAATTTCTTAAGAATCCTCTTTTCAAAAATCATAAAAAAACACATTTGGATTCCCTTAGCATACCTAAATTTGCAAAGAATCCTCTTTTCAAAAATCATCAAAAATAAAACACATATGGATTTCCTTAGCATACCTAAATTTGCTAAGAATCCTCTTTTCAAAAGTCATAAAAAATAAAACACATTTGGATTTCCTTAGCATACCTAAATTTGCTAAGATTCCTCTTTTCAAAAATCATCAAAAACAAAATACATTTGGATTTCTTTAGCATACCTAAATTTGCTAAGAATCCTCTTTTCGAAAATCATCAACACAAAACACATTTGGATTTCCTTAGCTTACCTAAATTTGCTAAGAATCCTCTTTTCAAAAAACCATCAACACAAAACACATTTGGATTTTTTTTATTTAGCATATCTAAATTTGTTAAGTAAGAAATTCTCCTTTTCAAAAATCATCAAAAACAAAAGATATTTGAATTTGCTTAGCATACCTAAATTTGCTAAAAATCTTCATTTCAAAAATCATCAAAAATAAAACACATTTGGATTTCCTTAGCATACCTAAATTTGCTAAGAATCCTATTTTCAAATATCTTCAAAAATAAAACACATTTGGATTCTTCATTTAGCATACCAAAATTTGCTAAATGAGGATTCCATTTTTGAATTCACACATGATTCACAAACAAGCAAACAAAAGAAGAAAATTATTTTCAAACACCTCACATGGCATACCCAAATTTGCTAAGTGAGTAAATTCTAAAATCACAAATCAAAACAAAATCAATTGACCCTTTACTTTAACATACTCAAATTTGTTAAATGAAGGGCCCTTGAACAATCAAAAATCAAAATCAAATATGAAACTATGGAAGCATTAATCTCTCCAAAAATATTTGAACCCATTTTTTATGTACACAAATTGTTGAAAATGGATTCTACATTCAAAAAATAAATCCCCTTTCTAATCAATTCAAAAATCTCTCAAAATTCATTTGAGCCCCACTTAACACTTTCAAGTTGTTGAGTGTGGGTTCAAATTCTAAATCAAAATTCAAAAATCAACAAAGCAGAAAATTGATTTGGACATGTTTTCAACATTGCAGACTTTCAGTCAATTTTCAATCAGTTTAGTTTAGTGTAGTTCAGTTCAATGGCAGCACAGAAGTATGTCTTTACATTTCCTTTCAGGATAGACTTGGCCTTAGATCGGGCCAGCCTCCCGTAGTCTAACTTTGCCCACCAGGGAAGTGAGGTAATCAAATGACCTCCTTGGGGCTAGCTAAAGCATCATATTCCCCGGATGTCCAGACTAAACACTTTCTATCTTAAATACATATGAATGCATACAAAATTATAAAGATGAAACCATGCAAAGATTATATTTTCTTTAGTTAAATCATTTAGGCATATGAATTAAAGCTCTATCCAAATTTTAATACCAAAATACATAATGAAATGAAATGAGTATGTGCCATTATTAACCCAGTGAAGTGAGGTGATCAAATGACCTCCTTGGGGCTACTTAAAGTCTCGTATTCCCGAGATGACTAGACTATATACCCATTATTATTCAAACTTATGTAAATCTATATATGAATCATAAAAAAGAGAGATTTATTTAATATGCTTAAATAATAAAAATATGCAAATCCTATATGTATTCATAGCTACTATCACTCCACATATTATTATCAATTTATAAATTTTTGAAAAATTGATTTGGATTTATTAGTGATAATAACCACAAATATATTAAATTAAGCCAATACATGCAAGCTTACATAAAAAAAATTCATTTGATTCATTTATATTTGAAAACATGAATGCATGAAATCAATTAACATACAACATCTAAAGAGATTTGAAAGGAATAATTAAATATAAATACATGGTTCATTCAATTAAACTAATTCCTAAGGACAATCACAATAAATAAACTCATTATAAAAAAAACCAAAGTTTCTTTATCTATTTATGACTTGAGATTTTGATTTAAATTTAAAGAAGATAAGAATTATTTGCTATTTTAATCCCATTCCCATATTGGTGAACTTAATTGGTTTAAGAAGAGGTAATTAAGTGGATTTTATGAATTATTTAAGTTGTATCCTTAATTGCATCAATTAATCACCCTTAGTTATGCTTCTTTTATTTGATTAACCACTTAATTATGAGCCACAAATGATATGAACATGTGAGAAAATAAAATTGCAATGCTCCTATAAGGAACTAATGCAAATGGTTCATAATTAAAGGTTCATTAAATTACACAATCTAATTAAGTACTTTTATGATTTTTCCACACTTATGGGCTAATCATAATTTCCTTAAAGGGTCTTTATATTATTAAACACATAAAGAGGAACCCTTAATTTCATTATTAATTATCTGATGCGATTATGATTTTAATTTGATTAATTAAGCCACTTGATTAACTAATTAAACCATTGATTAATCTCATTCTAATTAATTTTCTTTAAAGAGAAGTGGAGTTGGGAAAAGAGGTTAGGAAAGAGGTCCTAACCCCATTCCCCTTGCCCAATCAATATTAGACAGTTATTAGTAACCTTAAGTAATTAATTGGTTACTATTTAGGGCATTAATTAGCCATTAAGTGGATTAAGAGAGTAATTAGGACTTAAATGATCAATTCTCCTAATTAACTAAGTAATTAATCCTAAGAAAATTAGCGAAGATAGAGGTCATCCCACTAGACTAATACACAAAGTTTGGGATTAATTACTCAAGTAATTAAGGGCTAATGAAGTTAATTAAATTTAAAATTAAACTCTAATTAAGTCTTAATTACTATTCAAATTTAATTAAAATTAATTTTAAATAATTCTCTTCTATTACCTTTAAAATGAGTATTTATTTGTATTTTTTTGGATTTTTCCACAATTTGTTATAAATTTTCAAAAATTTAGCCATCAAATTAATTAATTAACTTTAATTAAGCCTAGTCTCATCGGTGCCACACAGACTGCTAATGTGGCATGCATTCCACGTGGTGCTATGAGATTGGCTACTTAAACCCATTTAACTTAGCACCTACGTGGCTGGCGGCGGACGTGGTTTCATCCCCACCGTTCAATCTAAGATCAGACAATGGAGATTAAACCCACGATTCTTAAGGGATAAAATGGATTAGATCTATTGGATTAATCATGGCCGTTTATTCCAATCACGAGGAATGGACGATGCGTGATCTATCATCCTCTGAGTGATGAGAGACAAATGTTGTCTTTCTTTCGTCACTCGATCCGAGCTCACCTGAGCTCGGATGAACACAAAATGATCCCACACTTTCACAAGGAAGATCCAAAAGGATCCAAAATTTAAAATCACATGACATACAAATTTCCTTTGAAAAGGCCTAAATTTTTTTGAGATTTCTCGATTTTAATGGAAATTACCTTGCCGGAGCTCAAGATCGGCGGTGCAACACTTGAGGTAGATTCTTTTAGCTGAGGCGAAGCCCTGTTGAGCAACTTGCGTGGTGCCTTGTTGATGTTTGTTCGGTGGACCAAAAGCCAACGGTTTGTACTCAGACGTTGATCGAAGTTGTACCTCCAGTGGTCAGGGAGCTCGGGGGAAGATTCTTTCTCGCTCGATGGAGGTTGGGGAAGGTGTGTGTGAAGTTAATTTGAGTTTGGATGAGCGCTGAGGGAGTTGGGTCGAAGGACGGCTTGCCCTATTTCAGGTTGAAGGATTCTGATAATGGGGAGACTCGGGAAGCTAAAAGAATACTCTGGTTTTTGAAAATGCTCTCTCAAGCTCTATGAGGGTGTGTGTTCAATTGAGTCTAAATGAGGGGTGGGGGAGGTATATCCCCTTCCTTGGATCGAACAACTTAGATCATGTTCTCGATTTTGGCCGGTTAGCCATCGTATGGGCACCATTGAGGTCGGGGTCGGTGTTAAGTTGAGGTGGCTCGATTTTGTTGGCCAAGAGGCTTGGTGGGTGGCTCAAGGTAGCTGCCCTCTTCTTTGGATCTAATGGGTTTGGCTAAGTGTGGGGAGGTGAGTTAACTCACCTACCCTTAGTACATGGCTGAGCTAGCCCACTTGGGTTGGGCTAGGCATGTAGGTTAGGTGTTGTTTTGGGGCATTAGATGACTACCAAGTGAAAAAAAAGAGGGTTGATCCCATGTGGAGAGATTAATCTATTAGTCATTGGCTTTGATCAGGTCCCAATGGGATTAGGCTGGTTTGGGGCAGACCCAAGGTGAGTTTAGGATGGGTTGGGTCAGGTCTCAATGGGTTTGGACTTGGTTTGAGTGGATTTGGCTCAATTTGACCCATATAAGTTAAATTGAGCTAGGTTGGATTAGGTTGACCAATTGGTCAAATGGGGTTAAACCAAGGGTTGAGCCATGTTCAAATGAGTATTTGAAGTATTTTGGTTCAATTGATTTGAGTCAATTTGGATTGGATTTGATTTTGACTCATTTTAGTTCATATGAGTCAAATGGGTCAAGTTGACCAATTTGACCAAATTGGCCAAATTGGCTTAGGTTATAGGTTGATTCATGTTTAATTGATTAATTGATTCATTGAAGATGATTGTAGGCTTTGGTTTGAATTTAATTTTGGTCAATTTGAGTTAAATTGGTCAATTGGATTCAATTGATCAAATTTAGTTCAATTATGGCTTTGGTCAAGTTCAACAATCAATTTGGATTGTAGGCTTTTTTTAAGTTTAATTTTAATTTGAATTTTAAGATTTCTTTAATTTACCACTAGGAGGCAATTTAAATGATTTAGTTGATTTTAAAATTTTATTTTAAATTTTAATTCATTATAATGTTAAAGTTTGAATTTAAATTTTCAATAGTGAAAAGGAGATTAAGTTTCACTTGTGGTAAAGATTAATCTACTTAACACCTTAATCTTAATGAAGCAAAATCATCACCAAATGAGTGAAGATTCGCCCAAGGGTCAAATCTAATAGTTATGCATTCTTTTCAAAATTTCATTTGATTGATTTTGTTGAATTAATTTTAGTTTGATCAATGTATATTTAATTTAATTAAAGTTCAAATTAGGTTGGTTATGATTAATTTAATTGAAGTATGAACTGCTATATATTCAACGTGAAGTTGATTGTTATGTTCAATTTGATTACATTAATTAAAGTTTGACTAATATTTAATTCTATTATTTAAATTTAATTTAAAGATTTATTTTGATTTGCATTTATTTTCATCAAGTTCATTAAGTTTTATGTAATTTCTATTGATTATGTGCGTTTTAATGTTATTCAAATTTAATGGATTTATGCCTTGATTTAAGTTTGATTAAATTTGAATTGATTAAAATGTTTTAATCGATTACCTTATGATTTGATTGATATTTAATTTGAGCTTTTAATTTAAACTTTGATTAATTGTTTCATAATTTATTAAGTTTATTAAATTTGATTATTTATTTGAGTTTATATTGATTAACTCAATTTAATAATTTTTTGATCTAATTTAATTATATTTACTTTAGTTTAATTGATTTGAATTAAATTTTTTTTTATTTAGTTAAGGTCTAAATTCAATTTGTACCTTTAATTTCAATTTATTAAATTTATTTCTTTTATTAATGATTTAATGGTTGACCAATTTTTATTTGATTTTAATATGATTAAGTTCTTCTTTTTTATTCATTATTCAATTCAGACTTAACCTTTCATTGAGTTTGATTTGAATATTTATTGATTTTATGAAGTTTCATTATTTAGATGATTTATGTTGATTGATTTAGTTTAAACATTATTTAAATTTGATGGTTTTAGATTTTTATTAAGTTCAATTGATTTAGATTATCAAATTTGTATGTTTAGGTTAATTAAAGGGGCATTATTGTAATGTTGAGGTTCCTGCTTTAAGTTTCTTAAAATTGAGGTTCATTCATTTCTTCTAGTTTTGTTTTAGGGTACCAAACCTAAGCTAAGCCATCCTAGGCTTCTAAGTTATGTGGATGTTTATGTTAAGAATAATTTGATTAATTATCCATTTTAACTAAGATTCATTTTATCTTAAAATGTTAAAAAAAATTTTAATTATTCTAATTTTGATAGATTCTTATTTAAATGTTTAATTTAGAGATTGATCAATTATGATTTTTAGCCTACTACATATAAATATTGCAATTTCAACCCTAAAGTCTTTAGTTAATTTGATTTGTTTAATTATTTATTAACCCTAAGCATGTGATCTTTAGGATTCATTAACTTTAGAGAGTTGAGGAATTCTCCTGTCATTTTGATGTTATTTTAAGTGTTTTGAATTGGTATTGTAAAAATTAGTAATTTTATAATTTTTTTATTTATTATTTAATTTAAATTATCATGGGGCTTCAAAATTCACCTTTTGATCGAGGAGTCATTTTAACTTCTAATTTTTATGAAGGGTTGGGTTCCTTGCTAATTTCATTTTCATAAAGTCTCATCTTAATTAGAAATGTATTTTATGTGTAATTAAGATTTCAGTTTTTTCAAGTAAACTCAAAATTTTATTTGATTTATTATGATTTTTCAAAGTTTAGCTTTATTAAATGAATTAATTAATTTAATTAATTCCTAATTTAGTGATTTTGGGTTTTATTAAGTTCTAGAGGGTTTAAACATTTTCCCTAAATTTATTGATGTTGTTTCTTATGTTTTAAGGTATCTCCATAATTTTACTTAATTTCTTTGGATTAATATTAATTAATTCCATTAAATTAGGCTTTGGACCTTAGAAATTTTATAATATCTAATTTATGCATTAATAATTTTTAAAATTTTTATGTTAGGTAGGTCCTAATACTAACTTAATTTTCCAACTGTTTAAAGTGAATTTGATCATTATTTTAAGTGTAATTAATTTTTGACTATTTCCATCTAAACCTAAATTAATATAACTTTTTTTATAAAAATTGGGGATTTTATTTTTATGGGAGTTTTCTCTAAAATATGAATCTAAAAAGGGGTCTTTATATTTTTCAGATTATTGGTTTATTTACTATAAAATTTTGAACTTTAGCCTAATTAAATTAATTAATTAAAAATTTTGGATCTTGTTTGGACCGATTTTTATAAGAAGTTATATTAAATGTCATTACTACTAATCAACTCAAAATATATTTATTAAACAAATTATGACATTCATGAAAATAAATGTAAAAAAATGTAGAAATAAAATTACAGAATTTTGCATAGGTATGTATATTTCACTGTAAACCTTGTTTCACAGTTTGTTCTAAATTACAGAATACTAAGTGAAGAGAAGGAAATTGCAGAGAACAATTTTGCATAGGTATGTATATTTCACTGTATACTATAGTTAGATTAGGATATATATATATATATATATACACACACATATATGTATATATACAATTAGTTGAACAGCAGTGCATGGACGGTGATGATTTCCTGTGCAGACAGGTGAGACAGCAGTTAGAGCAGAGGTTTGTTACATGTAGTTCTAATTTGTTACAGGATAACAAGGACTATATGAAACGACAGACAAAAGTTTAAAGCCCAACAAAATTTTGCTCAACTGAACTGCCAGAAAGGTACTTTTGCCAAAATTCACGAGCTTCCTCTACAAAAGTTGCCTTGAAAATCAAACTTCTTTACTCGTCATTTCAGTTTTTGAGTTTATTTTCCACTTAGAGCAGCCTCCTTCAGAAACATTGCTGCGATTCGCATCATCGATCAATTTCCTTACCTCAGCTTTCATCCATTCAAGCAAATGCTCTCTGTTCATTCTCAGCTCTTCCAGTATCGAGTGCATCAAAGTGAGGTTGCTGCTAATGGTTGCAGGTTCAAGCTCTCGATTATTGATCTTCATTGTACTCTCCCTACGTGACCACTTCATTTTTCTACCATAGGTTCTGTCAACTTTCATAGCATGATTTAGGAACTGCATTATGTTATCTTTCTTAACAGGTTTATTTGTGAAGAGATGTTGATGGTTAATATCAATAGCTCGTCTAGTTTTAGCTGCAGCCAAATCTGAAATTTGCTTGAGCCATGCTTCAACGCCTGAAGATGATGATGACTCTTCATCAGAGGAATCTGGAACATCTTGTTTCCTAAATTCCCATAAATGTGAAGGTTTCTGGCCTTGAGCCATCGCAACTGAGCTGTGTTATTAATGGCTAGATTTTCAAGCTTTCTTCACACCTACAAGAAAGGACAAGTTTCAAGAAAATTATATCCCAAAAAAGGTGAGTTAGAACTTACAGGTAAGATACTTTATAGCTAAAAAAGGGATATTTCAGTAATGTTATGTTAGAGGGTGTCAACTGCGGAAAGAATGATTAGCTTTTTTTTTTTTTGGAAAATGAATGAATGATTAGCTCGAGATATCTGTCACCTTTTTTTTTATTATTATTATTTTTTTTTTCAGGAAATGCGTATAAAGGTAAAGGTAAAGACCTTATCATCAAATTACAAAATAACTCTTTCTATCCTTTAACTGTAAGAAAAGTTGCAAGATCATTTATTTCAATAAAATTTACTTTCTCGTAAAACACAACATTGATAGATTCTAATGTGCAACGTGAAACAATATGGGTTACTTCACATCAAAAGATGGCTCAATATTCTTAGCAATCATCATCAAAGGCCTTGATCCAACTATTTGGTGGTATACTTTATAATCCGCATTCAAAATCACTTTTGTAGAATGGTAAACCACTACATAAATCATTTTGTAATCATTGGTATACCATTCTCCTTCATACTAATTCCACATTAAGCTTATCCTTCCATCTTATTAATGTAATTTATATCAAGAATTTTACATACATATCATGGAATTTTTATGTATTTATATGTCTAATACTTAAATATTTATATTTTCTTTTATAACTCCTAAATTTGTAAATCAATTAAAAAGTTCCACTAATATTAATTTATCTAAAATGAATATACATGAAAAAACAACTAAATAAATCATTTTGCACAAAATTTATCTATGTAATTTTTGGTGTAACATTCTCCTTCCTAAGCCTTCCACATTAAGCTTGTCCTCCCATATTATTAGTATATATTATATTAGGGGATTTAACGTGCATACCACAATTTTTTTTATGAATTTACATATCTAATAGTTAAATCTTTAAATTTTATTTTATAACTTCTTAATCTTTAAAGTAATCCACTAATATTGACTACTCTAAAGTGATTTATACATTTCATGCATATGTTTTGATGTGACTTAGGTATTAAAGTGTTACATGAGAAATATTTATGTGTTAGATTTCTAAATATATAAGAATTATATATTATGCATGTAAATCCCCCTTTATACATGGTAGGAGATGATAGTAGCATTGGGGGCTAGGGATTCAACAAGAGGCTGAGAGGCAACAACTATGAAGAAATTGGTTGATTGAGTGATGGGGATTTTAAAACTAGGACAAAGGATAGCAAGCATGTTGGACTTGAAGACAAGGATGAAGGGCTTGAGTGGTATCATCCAATTTGAGCCAATGATAGGGGAGATAAACTCTCATGAGATGGGGTGATGACTTGGGGGTTATGAGAGGTGCATTTGAAATTTGATTGATTTGGGAGAAATTGAAAACTTTAAAAATTAGCCTTCGAGTCATACTTAATCTTTTATGACAATACATTTATTTTACTTTATACTAGAAACCTAAAAACCCCAACTCATGTATTTAGTTTACTTTACACTCCTAATCACCAAACAACCCTAAGTCAATTTTCCACTACCTCATCTTTATTATTTTGTCCAACCATCCCTCTAACAGCATAATATCTCAAATAAGTAAAGACAATGAAATCGCCAAAAAATACAAATTGAAGTTCTACATAATAATAATAAATTCCCCATTCTACCCTAAATAAGCTAACAGGAAAATCTTGATGATCACAACAATATAATCCAATTACATCAAATTTTTTTAATAAAAAAAGACGATTGTAACCAAAATTTCTAACTCATAATAACCATATTCACTTGGTATCAGTACGAGAACTATTACTTTTATCTTCTTTATCTAATAGTTAGGATATACTAGTCATGATGGTTAGCAACTCTTCGAGCAACATGAAGTTGAATTTTAATGATGTTGTTGAATTAGTGTTGAATGAGGAGGTCTAAAAAAAGGCAGTAGGAAGACTTCAAATGCCTCCTTGAATGTTGAAGGCAGAGGAATGAGTTTAGATCGGAACTCAAGTAAGAGCATGTCTAAGTCAAAGAGGGGAAAATTCAAGATTGGAAGAGAAAAGGGTAAGGTGGAGTGCTCGAGAGAGAGAAGAAATGACACTTCAAAAGGACTGCACTCCAAAGAAGTCAAGTGGTGAAGGAAAAGATAGGGGTTTGTTTGCAAATGTCTCCATAGAAGAAACTCAAGGTAACTCTTTAATCTTTTCCCTGGATAGTATTGAGTGGTGGATAGTCAACTCAAGTGCCTCTTTTCATGCAAGTCTCAAAAAAGTTATTCAAAAATTACATTAAAGAAGATCTAAGGAAAGTGTATCTGGGGGACAATAAGGCCTACAATATCATAGGTAAATGTGATGTGGACATCACATCACCAAATGAGCCAGTTTGAAAGTTGAAGGATGTCACACATTCCTTGCTTGAAAAAAAATTGATTTTTGTGAGCCAATTAACACAATCAAGATATGTGACGCTTTCATAGGGAGTTCATGAAAGGTGACTAAGGGTGCTTTGGTGATGACTGTGGAAATATCGAAGAGACGCCTTATTTGATCATCAAGCATTAGTGTTTATAGGAGTTGTTAGAAAAAAAATCAAATCAGTTTGGTTTGTGGCACAAGAGGCTAGACCATATGAGTGAGAAATGTATGAAGTCTTTACTTTCTAAACAAACTTTTGGTTTAAAATCTATAGATTTAGATTTTATGAAGATTATGTGTATGAAAAGCATAAGAGAGTGAGTTTTTCTAAAAATTATGTAAGCCAAGAAAGCTATAGTTAGTACACATAGATGTATGGGTCCTACTCTAGTTCAATCAAACAAACAAAACGTCATATTTTGATACTTTTATTGATGATCATACCAGGAAAGTTTGGATATACTTTTTGAAACACAAGTCAGATGTGTTTGATGTGTTCAAGAAGTGGAAGGCTCTGGTAGAGAATGAAACAAGGCGAAAGATGAAGTGTCTCGAATGATGTCGAGTACCGTGATAGGAGGTTCAGGGATTCTTATGCGTTAAATGACATGAAGTGGGAGTTCACTATACATGGAACACCATAGTAGAACGGTGTGACTGAATGCATGAATAGAACCATCACTAAGCCGCAAGGAGTAAGAGGTTGTATGCTAAGTTGCCTAAATAGTTCTAAGTCGATATAGTTAATACTATAATTTATCGATCAATAGAAGCCCTTTAGTACTATTGAATGAAGGTTTACTAGAAGAAGCTTGGAGAGACAAAAAATGTATCTTTATCCCACTTAAAAGTATTAGGTTGTTTGTCATATATTCATATTGATGCGTGATCGAACAAGCTAGATCCAAAGTCCTTGAAGTACATATTCATTGGATATGGATTTGATAAATTTGGGTATAAATTTTGGGATTATCAGAATCATAAGTTCATCAGGAGCAGGGATGTCATATTCAATGAGAGGGAAATGAAAAAAGGACAAAAATAGGACTTAAGATGATTCTTCAGTCACTATAAGAGAATCATCCAAATACTTTGAGATAGAAAGTGAAGAAATACATGAGGATAATCGAGGTCGTTTTGAAGAAGTACAAATACTCATCTTCCTTGTATCATTTATTATCGATGATGGTGGTGAACCAGAGTGCTATGAAGAAGCCATTCAAGTAGACTCAAAGGAGTGGGAACACACCATGGATGATGAGATGGAGTCATGTCAAATTAGACATGAGATTTGACAAAGATTTCGGATGGTAAGAAAACACTATACAATAAGTAGGTTTATAAGTCGAAGGAGGAACCCGATGATAATAAGCTACAAGGCTAGACTTGAAGGGGTTCTAACTAAAGGAATTGACAATGACAACTATCGGGATAGTGTTAGTAGCTTGAAGAATTTGCATTTGGAGGATGGATGTAAAGAGAGCTTCTTACATGAGGATTATGAAGAGGTGTTGTACATAGAACAGCCATAGGGCTATATGATTACAGGAAAGGAAGCCATGCTATGTAGACTTTATAAGAGCTTGTATGGCTTGAAGTAGACACATAGACAGTGGTATAGGATATTTGACAAGTTCATGTTAGATAGTAGGCACACCAGGTGTAAGACCGATTACTACTTCTATGTAAACAAAGGTATGATGACTATTAGATTATTCTTCTCCTGTATATAGATGATATGCTGATTACAGGATCAGACATGGAGAAAATTATGGGTCTAAATAAACAACTCTCAAAAGAGTTTGAGATGAACGATTTGAGTTTGATGAAGAAGATTCTGAGTATAAGAATTAGTTGGGATAGAAGTACAGGCATACTAAAACTGTCCCAAGTGGAGTATGTTAAGAAAGTTCCACAAAATTCAACATGAATGAGGCAAAGCAAGTAAGCACCCCGTTGGCTTGTCATTTCAAACTATCTATGGATCAATCACCGAAGACTGAAGAAGAGCAAGAGCATTTTAGGAGAACTCCTTATACTTTAGCAGTTGGAAGTCTAATGTATGCCATTATATGTATCAAATCGGATATTGCACATGCAATAAGAGTGATCAGTAGGTACATGAGAAATCCTGGAAAGCATCATTAGGAGGCGGTGAAGTGAATTCTCAGATACCTAAAGTGAACAATCAACAGGGCCTTTATGTTTTGGAGGTGCAGGAACTGAACTACAAGGCTTTATAGATTCAAACTTAGCGGGAGATCTGGATGGGAGAAGGACTATAACAAGATATATCTTTACATTAGCAAGCACAACGATGAGTTGGATTTCTAGGTTGTAGAAGATAGTTACACTCTATATTATAGAAGTTGAGTATGTTGTTATAACAAAGGCTAACAAGAAAATAATTTGGCTACAAATTTTTTTGGCAAAGTTGAGCAAGGAGCAAAGATCTAGCAAGGAAATGACAAGCTTCATAGTGATAGTATGAGTGTCATTCATATTGTCAGGAATGTCACATTTCATGCTAAGATAAATCACATCCAAATATCATTTCATTTGCACACTCTTAGAAGAAGGACTAACATCTTTGAAGAAAATACACATTGTTGAGAACCCTGCATAAATGTTGGCCAAGGTAGTAACTCAAAAGAAACTCAAGCTTTGCTTGGCTTTAGTTGGAGTTTATGAAGATTGAGGCAGGGTTGATCCACACTATAGCTTGAACTATGATGGTGATGTGAATTTGGAAGAGCAAAAGTGATTGCAATCAATCTTTAAGTGAGAGATTGTTATATAATGGAGCTTGATTTTTATCTCTGGGAGGCAACATCTCTGCGCCAGAAAAGCAGTGCCTCGACATTGGAATAGGAGACTTCAACTTCATAATCAAAGGAGGCAGTGCCTAGATACTAGGAAGACAACAACACGGTGCTAGGTCACAACGCCTCGGTGCTTTAGGATAATGTTGCGGTGTTGGGATCAGGATGCAAAAGAGAATTGATAGAGGCTAGTGCCTCGATGTTGTAGAGTAGCGTCGTGGTGCTCAAATCCATGAAGAAATGCCTGGAGGATAGTGGCGCCAGGGTAACAACACTGTAGTACTACGAGTTGGGAGACTTTGTATTTAGGTAATTTTTTTCTACAATTTTGTAATATAATGCCCTTTTTCTCTTGTGTGAGAGAGTGCCATAAAGTGATTGAAATATGGGAGGCTTCAAATAAGTGTAATAATAAAGTGTTTTTCTTAGAAAAAGATATTGAAAATAGGTGGATGAGATATTTTGATAAACTTTTCAATGAAGGATCTGAAAGTATGATTGATTTTAGCAATCTTAATACCCTAAACAAAATAGAGAATTTTATTTTTATCGTTGTATTAGTAAATCTTAAGGTAGAGAAGCTTTAAAGAAAATGAAATGTGAAAAAATAGTAGGACGTGATAATATTTCAATAGAAGTGTGGAAATGTTTAGGAGATCAGGGAATTTCTTGGCTTACAAATCTTTTAATGTTATTTTAAAGACTAAAAAGATATCAGATGAGTGGAGAAAGAGTTTGTTGGTTCCTATATTTAAGAATAAAGGTGATGTACAAGATTGCAAATTATAGAGGAGTTAAGTTAATGTGTCATACATTAAAATTATGAGAGAGAGTAATTGAGCATAAGTTACGATGTGATACAAAAGTTTCTCACAATCAGTTTGGTTTCATGCCAGGTAGATCTACTATGGATGCTATACATTTGTTAAGAGGTTTGATGGAGAAGTATAGAGAAAGTAAGGAGGATCTACATATGATATTTGCTGATTTAGAGAAAGCTTATGATAAAGTTTCAAGAGATGTTCTTTAGAGAGTTCTAGAAAAAAAAGGAGCTAATATTGGTTATATTCAAGTCATTAAAGATATGTATACTAGAGCTGCTACTTGTGTCCAAACACAATGAAGATTGACAAAATATTTTTCTATTTCAGTTGGATTACATCAAGGATCAGCTTTAAGCCCTTATCTTTTTGCTTTAGTTATGGATGTTCTTACTAGGCATTTACAGGAAGATGTACCTTGGTGTATGCTTTTTGCTGATGACATTCTTCTTGTTGATAAGACTAGAGAGGGAGTCCAAGAGAAACTTGAATTATGGAGGTCAATATTAGAGTCTAAAGGCTTTCGTTTAAGTAGATCTAAAACTGAATATATGGAGTGTAATTTTAGTTGTAGAAGTTTTAGTAGTAGTGTTGTGACATTAGGTGAACAAGTCATTAATAAGAGTGAGCGATTCAGATATTTAGACTCTATTGTTCAAAATGATGGTGAAATAGATGGAGATGTTATTAGTAGAATTCAAGTTGGATGGTTGAAGTGGAGGAATGCATCTGGCCTATTGTGTGATAGAAAAGTTCCGCTTAAGCTTAAGGGAAAATTTTATAAGATTGTGGTAAGACAATGGCTTATGGTGCAGAATGTTGGCCAATAAAAGAGAAGCATAAGACTAAGTTAAGTGTTACAGAGATGAGAATGCTCAGGTGGATGAGTGGCTTTACTCTAAGAGATAAAATGTGAAATGAGTATGTTCGAGAAAAAGTTGGAGTAGCTCCAGTGACAGATAAGATTAGAGAGAGTCGCCTTAGATGGTTTGGCCGCATAAAGCGTCGGCCGTCCGATGACCCGGTTAGGAGGGTAGATGAATTAGATTTGACTTATGTTAAGAAAGGTAGAGGTAGACCTAAAAGGACTTGGTTAAGATGTATAAAAAATGACCTTAGTATTCATGAATTAAATGAGAATTTGACACATAATATGACACAATGGAGACGAAGGATTCATGTAGCCGACCCCACTTAGTGGGATAAAGGCTTGTTGTCGTTGTATGTTATTCTTTTGACTTTTGCTTTCATAGTAAATTTCTTAGTAGTGTGGCTCCAAAGTTTCTTCCTGTTCTCGGGTTTTTCTAAGTTAAATCTGATGTCTTCTGCGTGAATCTTTTACTTCAATTTTTTATTTATTCTGCATATGCTCTGAAACATGCAAACTAGTTTACGCACGTGTTTTGTGATCTATTTTCTTCCCCAACATGTGTTTGGAGTAATGGTTGTGTTGTGATATTATGATGGTGTGATGGGGTGGGAAAACTTATCGTAGTGCTATTTGAGGACTATATTTTGATCATGTTTTGAAAAATCTATGCTAAAAATCAAATATCTAATTTTTTTTAAATAATAAGAAATTATATATCAATTACAGTTTTTAAATAGTGGCATCTTGTGCGGTGCCTTTCCATTTGTGTTGTGAATTCAGGTCCATGTGCCCTTCCGACTTTTTAATTATCCTGCGCCGACAAAATAATATAGGGTTTTTTTGCAAATCAATCAATTAATTCATATGCATTTATAATTTAATTATCATTTTTTTTTTTTTAATTATCAGATTTATATATTTATACTTGTTATGATTTAAATTATTACAAAATTTGTTATTAATTTTAATATTTAAATGCCAATTTAAAAATTAAAATTAAAAAATAATTGATTTATAAATATATAAATATTGAGTGATTTATAAGCCAAAATTAATGTAAAATTCTTATCCCACTACAATGCCATTATTCAATTTAATGTAAAATTTATTTTGTATCGATGATAAAAAATTATAAGCCAAAATTATAATAGTGAAATTTTATTGCTTGAATTATATGATTACAAT
Source organism: Cymbidium sinense (assembly GCA_021442155.1). Lineage (NCBI taxonomy): Eukaryota > Viridiplantae > Streptophyta > Magnoliopsida > Asparagales > Orchidaceae > Cymbidium > Cymbidium sinense. The sequence goes on along the minus strand of CM038232.1, from coordinate 89,920,847 downwards.
TTACAATAATAAATTTATCATAAAGTCTTACAACCAATAATTTAATTTTCTATTTTACGAATAATAATTACATAGCAAAGAATAAGTACATTACACAACAAAAAGCTAAGAAAAAAATTCTCTGATATTATTCAATCTTTATTTTTCTATTCTATATCTGAAATTTTTATTTGAGATAAAATTTCTAATTTAGCAATGAATGTAAATTAAGAAAGATAATATTGAACTTTTATTTTATTCAGAATTGTGAACATTAAAACTGGAGGTTTAGATTTCAAACTTTAAACTGTTATAATTGCATACACAGCATACTATTACAAGTATAAATAAATCAAAGTCACATCTCAGGCATTTATCATATAAGATTCAGTCTTTACTCTCAAAATCCTCCACAAGTGTTTGCATTCATGGATGCCTCCAAGTCATAAAAGATTAAGAGATATAATTTTAGGCAACTTTATTGAAATCAAAGGCAGTAGGCAATATGAACCCACAAGACATTTCCACCCACAAGATGGGTGAGGTATTGGGCGGATACTCATTGCAAATAAATAAAAAAAAAAAAACCTCGAATCGATCATCATAAGCTTACGATTTAACTACTTTTGCACTTCTTATTCTTATATTCAGTTGCATGGTTGCATGCTAAGCAATTATGCACATTATAATATTAATTGTCATAATCATCATTGCATCTTACAAAATATAATAAAATTCAAATAGTTCACGAAGAAATTCCTTTATATCAAAGTAACCCTAATAGCTTAAAGTTTATCAAAATAATCTCAACAAATTAAAGTAAATTAAAAAATTTTATTTTTTTGGATACAACACAAAGAAATGCTTCCTACAAAACCTTCTTGCATAATATCAAATTTCAGCAAAACATAGTTTTTTGTTCAACAATTTTGGCTTCATCATAAAATAGTTTTGCAAAATTAAAGCATAAAATAAAAAGACCCTAATTCAAATTTAAGCAAAACTAGTAACAAAATATCAAGCCACATCATACTATTAGCCAACCAAGAAACTATATACCACAATATAATGTTTTATTTCTAAATAACCACAACAAAGATAAAATAAAATAATAAGATAGTCTTCAATCCATTAACTCTTCAACCTGAATTTCATTACTCTTAACAAATTCAGACAAATATTTTCTTATTCTTTAGCACTTGCTAAAGAAAAAAAAGATGGTTAGAATATAATAAGTAATGAGACCAATAAAATTACATATTCTAAAGAACTTAATAACTAATAAGAGTATATATTACTGAAAGGATTTAAACATTTCATCAAGAAGATTGACTTAGTTAGCTTTACAACTAAGTGCATTGATTATTTTTGTAGATAAGGAGCTCTCATAATCATCTAGAACTTTATCATCAACATTAAATGCAAATATTGATGTTAGCGTTGTCATGGTATCCTTAACTATTTTGGAGAAAAATGAGTACTTGTGAGTTTCAACATTCACTTATTATAAAAATCAAATTGATCATTATATGATACATATAAACTCTCTTCAAGATAGATTTATAAATCATATTTGATAAATTGAATGAAACCTAATGACAAAACACAATAAAATTAGCATACTATCAAAACTTGGTGAAAAGTTGTCACTTGGTAAGTGTGAAAATGATAAGTGAAAATTTAGTTAAATTAACATGTACTTTTAAGTAAAAAATTTATTATTGTATGATTAATTTTTATAATTTTAAATTTTATGATAGGAAATTTCTTGTTAGAGGGGGAAAAAAAGAACAAAATGCAGAATCATGATACTATGCCTAGATGCTATACCTAGGTGCTAGTATTAGAAGAAAAAGCTGTGAAAAAATAGAGAAGAAAGTGCTATGACTTCAGATTTGCAGCATTGAGGTGCTAGACCAAACGTTGAGGCCCCAAAATCATAAATTTGAAGTCAAAAAATTAGAGAGCATAACACTTAGGTAGTACAAAACCACCGTTGAGGTGCTAAAACTCGAGCAGAGCAGTTTCAGTAGTTCGAGCGATTTTAAAGTGATTTCAAGGGGGAACAAAGTCAAAACTATCAGAGGGACCTAATGACTATAAATAGGGAGTGTTAAGTAGCAGTTAAAGAGTTTTTTTTGGCAAGTGAGTCTAGTGAGATTATGTGAGAGTATAATGACAGCACTTAAAGAGTGACACTATAAGTGCTGTTGTGTGTGTGTGTGTGTGTGTGTGTGGAGTGTGTAAGGTAGATTACAATCAAGAAATCAAGAAGAAGGATACACAACAAAAGGAGATAAAATTTTTTGGAGCACTCTTTTCTTTTACTCTATCATTTTTTTGTATTTTATAGTACTTCCTATACATTTTTATGTATTATGTTTGTATTTTACTTTCTAAAGTGTTGAACTAAGAGCGTGAACTCTAAATTTGTGTATGTTATGAACATTATTTTGTATTAAACTATTTTTGTGGAATGATATAATATTAGCTTCTTGCCAAGCCCCCCTATCTTATGGGCTATGCTTAAGGACTTAAGCATACCTACAAGAAACATCATTTTTAATTTTATTTATGATAAAAGTCATTTCTAGCTAGCTCTTGTAGAAGATAATGTTAGAAAAAAGAATGTCCTATCATCCACCGACGGACAAATAATCCTAGATATGTAGTCCAAATACACCAGAAGACATGTGAAGCGCATCATATCATAACACATCACAAGGAATTATAAAGAATCACAAAACGACTTAACCTAAATCTAGGGTCGTTGACATAATGATCAAGTGTGTGAAGAGAATGGGCTTGTGTTGCAAGATTTTGCTGGGCCTCTTTAGTTCAAGTTTCAATTTAGAGTTTTAAGTTTGGTTGAATTATACCTTTGAGTGGTTTCAATTCAAATGATTTAATGATTTATTTTCAATTTCATTTCACTTTTATTTGGTTAAAGTGAAGTTTAGGTTTCCAAGAATGAAGAGTAGAATGGATCCTACTTTTAGGTGGAACCCACTCCATTCAACATCCTAACCCCTAATGGAATCAGACCTTCATCCTATGATGAAGATCCATCCCAAAGGTTTAATGAAGATCCTTAAGTATCTTAATTAACCCTTTTAATTTCATTTAAATGGTTTAGGTTTGAATTTAATTTGGACTTTGGATTAATACTTTTCTTTGGAATTTTATTTTCCATTTCTTTCTTTTGATTTGATTTAATTTTCATTCTTGATTTAGTTTGTCCTTTTAATTTAATTTGGTTTGAATTATTTCATTTGATTTGATTTGAATTGGTTCATTAGATTTAGTTAGAATTGATTTTGGTTTGAGTTATGTTTAAGTTCGTTGAATTATATTTATTCATTTAGTATGATTTATATGAACCTAAGGAATTTAGGTTAATGTTTAATCCATTCTTAGGTGGATTATGGTTTCATTAAGTGTTTGTGATCTCATTAAAGATTTAATTTAAGCACATTGATTTTATTAACCTAAAGTATGGAAATGATTATGTTCTTTAATTTAGGATGTTGGAAAACCATCTTAAATATTTTGATGTTTGATTAAGATTAGTTCAAATTATTTCATGATTTTATGGATTCATGAATTTTCTTTTATTAATTATTTGATTTATATTGACTTAGAAATTTAAAAAAATTCAACAATTCCCAATTCATAAGTCAACTGGGTTTGAAACTTTTATGGCAAGTGGGGTTCCATGCCGATTTTATGTTTCCAAAGTTTCACCTTGATTAGATTCATAATTATGATGTAATTAAGATTTTAATTATTTCATTAAAACTTAAATTAAGCCTAATTTAGTGAAGGCCATTTAGGGATTTTATTTTTCATTGATTCTTCTCTGAAAGATGTTTACAAAGAGGATTCATTCATAAATTTTGGACATTTGGTTGATTTATTGTAATTTAATTAATTTCTGGTTATTAATTTAATTCAATTAATTACATAATTAAGTAATTTTATGATTTATTAAGTTTGAATAAGTTTCATTGATGATTTTATGTTCATTGGAGTTCATTAAGTTGATTTGAGGTTATTTAATTTATTTCATTTTATATTAATTTATTTAATTAAAATTGTGGTTTAAGATTTGAAATTTCATTTCTCATAAATTACATTGCAATAATTCTTGAAAAGTTTTCATAGGGTATGTTTTAACATCAATTTTAGTTCCCCAAACTTTCAATTGAATTTAATTAATGGTTTGTGATTAATTAAGGTTTAATTGATTTCATTCGAAGTCAAATTATTACTAAAGTACCCAAAATAATTTGGGAATTTTAATTTCAATAGATATCACTCATCAAGATGAATCCATAGAACACAAGTTTACAATTTTTGGATTTGTATTTAATTTTCTATGACTTTTTTTATTTTTTGTGATCTTTAAGTAATTTTTAAAGGAAATTTCATGTTTTAAGGAGGCTGACGTGGTGACCTGCGTGGTGTCGCCTCCATGAGGCATTTGACCACGAGATGAATCTCGATCATCCAATCAAAGATCGGATGGTCCCAATTCGTTTCGTAATTTTCTTAAGACGTAAAATAGGATTGACCAACTGAATCACGATCATCCATTCCAAATAGAAGGATCGGATGGTGGAGATTATATCCCATAAATCTTCGGCGAGAGACAGGCACCGTCTGTCATTTCTGCCAAAATTTCGGCGATCGCCAGTGAATTTTGACTCATTTTCGATTGCAAAATGATCAAGGATTATTTTGCAACCCATTCATACGATTTGATCCACATGGGGATCAAATTCCTTTCAAAAAGGACCAAAACTAAATGCCTAAAGGATTAGAGGTGGAGCGTACCACGTTTATGGTGATCACCGGTAGTGGGATCGACTCCATTAGCTTTGTCTTGTTGTAATGAAGGCGTGTATGCAATTTAGTGGCTTGCCTCATCATGGATTGCTCCCTAAACCAACCTCAGATTGATTTTCTATTCACCTTGGTCATTTTTTGGCTCGCCAACGGCAAGGGGATGGGGTGGCGATTCATTTAACATCACCTCGACCTTTAGAACATGTTGGAGCGTTCAATTTGATGTGGGAGAGTCTCCCTTGCATTTCATCATTAAAGGGGCTCATATTCCATCCATTTTGGTGTGGATGATGAGTTAGGGGAAGGGTCTATTTCTTCATCTCTTGCCTTGGTGAACAATTTGGGATGAAAAGAGGGACGTAATAGGCCTGCCCTCCCCTCTTTCCATGGTTGGCCAAGAGCTTCTTCTTTAGTCTTCTAGGTGGCCAGCTTCTGGCCATTGATGGTGGAAAGGCTAGTCAAGGGGTGGATTCAGTCCTCCTTGGCCTTGTGAGCAAGTCTGGATCATTAAATCGAAGGGAGGAAGGCAATTACCCCATTTTTCTTTCCTTTACTGAGCTATGACCCCTTCATTTTTTTTCTTGGCTTCTTCCTTGACTTCTCTTTGGAGGAAGCCAAATTCTTTTTGGCTTGAGGTTGATCCCATCCATTCTCTGCCCTTGGAACTATATCCCAAGAGGTTGTTAAAGTTCAAGGCTACTTGGATAAAATCCAAGTTATTTTCTAATGGAAAGGGGAGGAATTTACCAAATAGTTTTATTTGGTCAATGCATTCATTTCCTTTAGCTTTGGCTTTAGACATCACTGTTAAAGTTCTTAGACCAATGTATGGATGCCCACATCAAACTCAATATGAGTTTGAGGTCAAGTTTAAACCCATTTGACTTGGATTGGAACTTTGAATCCAATCTAAGGATTGGATTCAAAGTGTTTGGTTTTAATTTATTTATTTATTTTATTTTGGATTCAATCATCTTTGATTGATGATTGATTAGGTTTCTATTTAATTATTTCATTTAGAATTGAATTAATTTTGAAATTTATTTTATTTCAACTCATTTAAACCTAAATGGGTTAATTTTGATTCCAATTGGGTTCAAATGACCAATTTGACTAAATTGGATTTGGTTTGAGTTTCGATCATCTGGATCACATATGTTAGATGATTTGAAATGTTTGATTTCATTTAAATTCAATTGGATTTCTCAAACCTTAATTTGGGTTTCTAAATAAAAAAAGATGGATTGTGTTTACTTATCATTTTAAAATGATTTTGAGAAATCAAATTGAGTTAATCTCAATTTAATTTGGGTTTGAACCCAATAGGACCCATTTAGGTTCATGTAGACTAAGTAGTCTAATGAACCCAAAGCCTAAATAAATTTAAATTTCTTTAGATTCATGATCAAACATGTTTATTTGATAATTTAAAATATTTAGAGTGATTTAATTTGGTCAAATTCTTGGTGGGACCCACCTAAGTCAAACCTTTGTCAAATGGGTTGACTAGATTTGACTTTGATTTAGTTTTTGATTTAATCATTTATTTTAATTTGATTTTTTTGGATTTGATTTGATTTAATCCAAAGTTGGAATTTGGGTCAAATTCACTAAGCCTATTAGGTTAGATCAAATCCAAGGATGGTGCATTAGGTCACTAAGTATAGTGTCCTAAGCATTGAATTAAGAGATTCTTATTTAAGATTAGGACATTCTGATTATTAATTTCAGAATGATATTAGTCTCATCAAAAAATGAGGTCAACAATTATGACTATTTATAATAGTTAACTAAAATTCAAAAGAGCTTATGTTAATATTAAGCATTGAAATGAGTTAACTCAAATAAAATATTAGTTTGAGTAAGAAATTAGGCTATTATAGTTAAGCCATTTTTCATATTTAATAATGTGCATTGTAAGTTTATTCTTCAATTAAAATTCCTATTTAATGATTTTAAGTTCTAAAGGTTTCTCATCAAATAAATTTAATGATTCATGAAAATACATATGATTACCTGAGGATAACTAATGATTTGAGTTTGGGGGTGTTGGATAAGTGAAAAGTTTAGTTGAATTAACATATATTTTAATTAAAGAATTATTATTTTATAATTTATTTTCATAATTTTATATTTTTATGACAGGAAGAAATTTCTTATTAGAGGAAAAAAGAAGAAAATGTAATCGTGGGGACAACGCCAGCTATATTTACAAGTTAGGCACTACATTTACGATCTAAGCTTAGTATTAGAAGAACAAGTGCAAAAATAGAGAAGATAGCCATAGTGCTAGATTTATCACGAGGCACCAACCACACGAGGGCTACATTGATGCAGAGGCTCCAAAATCAAAAATTTAAAGTAAAAATTAGAGAGCACAACACCTAGCTATAGAACCACTCTTGAGGTGCTAAGGCGACTAGTAGTTTAGCAGTTATAAAGTAGTTCAGTGATTTTAAAACAATTTTAAGGGAGAATGGATTGATAACTACTATAGGGATCTAATGATTATAAATATTGGGTGTTAAGGTTAAAGAGTTTTTTTTGCAAGTGAGTGAGTCTAGTGAGAGTATGCAAGAGTGCGGTGATAGCACTTAGAGAGTAATACTCCAAGTGTTGTGTGCTCTGTATGTGTGTGTGTGTATATGGAGTGTGTGAGGGAGGCTACTGTCAAGAGATCAAGGAGAATGATAAATAATAAAAAGAGAAAAAATTTCTCGATGCACTCTTTCCTTTTACTCTTTCATTTTTCTTTATATTTTATAGTATTTCATACACATATTTTTGTATTGTGTTTGTGTTTTACTTCTTAAAATGTTGAATTATATATGTGAACTCTGAAATTATGTATATTTTGAACGTTGTCTTGTATTAAACTATCTTTATTGAATGATATAAGAAAATTGTTCGTGCTTCTATTATGAAATATTTTTTAATTTTTCATGAGTGTAATTTACTTACAATCTAGTCAATTGCAATATTAAAACTAGTTGTGATATGGAACATTATGTGATATGCTTATTTTTAGGATATGTAATCAAGGGAAATAAGGAAAACACAATCATTCAAAATTTAATTGGGAGAAGGCAGAAAATTGGTTAAATGAATTGGTATGATTGTATGATAGGCATAGATAATATAACATTTATGTTATTGGCTAGCACTATAGATTTAAAAATTCATTCATAAGCAGAAAATTGGACCAATGCTTAGACGCGTTACATTTATAATACCATGACACTATGCCCGATATAAGATAGTTTAATCTAGATACACACCAATCGCAGTTCAAATTACTATTTTAAATCATCGAACAACAACCTACATAATATAAAAATTTATTTTAGAAGTAAAATATAGTTTGTTGCTTATATTTCACTTAGTTGGATAAAATTAAAGCTAATAATAGATTAATACTTAACTTAGTAAAATTTTCAAATAGATTCGGAATGATACTCTACTCATCATTATAGCACTTGAATGAAATGTATACTTATGCATACCATTTATTTTTCTTTTATTGTGTATCCTTCTTCTTAATCTCCTAGTTATAATTTCCTTCACACACTCCATATATGCACTGCATACAAAGCACAATATTTGGAGCATCACTCTCCAAGTGTTATCACCACACTCTCACTTACTCTTACTAGACTCACTCACTTGACAAAAAACTCTTTAACACTACTTAATACCCCATATTTATAGTCATTAGGTCACTCTAGTAGTTTTCACTCTAGTCCCCCTTGAAACCACTTAAACAGCTCAAACTGCTTCTAGAACTATTGAAACTGCTCTAGTTGAGCCATAGTGACTCAATGTCTCAGTAGTGCCTAGGCATTGTGCTCTTTGATTTTGGCTTCAAATATCTGATTTTGACACCTTGGCACTTCAATGTAGTACCTTGGCATTGGTTCTAGTGTCTCAACACTACAAATCTTGCACCGTGATGATGTCTTCTCTGTTTCTTCACAACTTTTCTTTTTTATACTAGCGCCTAGGAGCTATAAATGTAGTGCCTAGGCTTTGTGCCAAATAATATAATTTTTACTTAAAAATACTTGTCAATTTAACTAAACTTTTTCACTTTTCAGAAAACTTGCTAACACTTATTGAACTAAAATTAGCAACATCCATAATTGTCTTAATTTTGAATTCTAGTTCAAAATATGAGTATATTATAGGAAATGTGAAATTGATGATTTTCCTTTTCGAACATAAATAAAACATAGGTGACATAGATATAAGTAGTTTATATTCATTGTAATATTTATTAAATTCAATTTCAATGACATTAGTTATTTTTCATATAGACCGATGAAGTAGATGCTTCTATCAATAACTTCTTAACATGCATAATAGTGAGAAAAAAATATTTCTAGTTAAATAATAAGAACCATAAATCATCTCGATCATTTCACTAATAATTGTGAAAAATTATCTAATTTTCTTATATTTTTGTCATTCCAAATTAGATGGAAACCACTTGTAATTGTTATCTTACATGAATAATGATTGAACACATTGTGATAAATAATGGTAGACTAAAGTATTAAATAAGTTGAGTTTGACCATGTTGGTTCATCAATTAACAAACTTTTGATGTGAAAATCTCTAGTTGCTTGACACTTCTACAAATTTATGTAGTCTCTCTGACAAACGTTTGAGATATTTTATTGACTCGTTAATTTGATAAATTACTTTTTGAATCACTCTTAATCCACCTCGAACCACGATGGTCAAGACGTGTGCATAACTTCTAATATGAAAGAAATGCCCATAAAAATGTAGTTTCCTCTTGATTGAAAATTAGATTGTTAGTATACACCTTATATTGGAGGATTCAATCTAATAAGCAATTATATATGTCTTCATATATACATGATCCACTATAAGGTTTCTCTAACTCAATAAATTTATGATTTGCATTTTCAATTTTCACTCATCAATATAATGAATAATTAGACACTAGTATCCTACTGCTTGATTGAAATATCAACAACTTAAGTCAATGTAAATTGACTTTTCTCAAATTTATATGCTTTCATGTGGTCATTTCTAATTATGTTCCTAGATACCCTCACATATTGTTAACAATCATGATTGAGTACTCATGCATAATAATCACCTTAGCAATTCTTTCTTTGATTTACAATTGATTATAAAATTTGAGTCAAAGAATATATGGATCTAAAATTCTATATCGATATTAGAAGACAAAAAAAATATTATTTTTGCTATTTATTTGATGAATCAACACTATTTTTTTATTAGTTTTAATTTTTTCACATTCTTTTATATGCTTAAGGAGTTGAAGTAGTATTAATTTTGGATTTATGAAATTTTATACAATAATATATGCATTAAAAAAGAGAGTAATAACTCTTTTAGATGTGGATACAACTTCATTAAAATATTTAAAGTTAAAGTTCTTATAACGTGGCTCTTTACATCCACTTAGTTTGAAGTTAGCCAACTTTAAACCTAAGTTTATTTATTTATTTTTTTGTAGAGGCCTAAATTTTACTTAACTTTCCCATATTTTTTATTACATTTTTTGTTAACATCACTTGTGGATAAAACTGACATCCATCTCAATCTTAGTCATTAAGATCTCTAATTTTAGAATAGGTATTTCCAAATTAGGCACTTAGGATACTACACCTTGTGATTAGGTGTGTAACCGAGCCTATAATTAAAATCAAACATAAAATTAAAACAAAAATAATTTGAGATGAGCCTTTAGTCATGACAGTGGGGCACACTTGGCCCAACCTACCTCAATTAGACTAGGTGAGTCCAATGACTTCCAAATTCAACCAAACACCAAATGAAATAAATTTGAACTAAAGTCTAAATTTAATTGACCCTTTTAGGGTTAATTGTGTTGATTAATCCAATTAACCCACTCAAATTTAATTTAACCCAAATTCAAAAAAAATTAAATTAAACCAAAATTAAATCAAATTTAATTAATTCAAATGACAAGGATTGTTATTCAAACTCAATAAAATGCAAAATGGAATCCAATTATAGCTTTAAGTGGCTAATCAAGTCATTTGACCAAGATTGACCCATATTGGCCTCACCAAACCAAAAGTAAACAAATAAAAATTTGATCAAATTGAGTCATCCTAAAGGCTTAAAATCATCATTTAAATATATTTAAATATGAATCTAAACAAATCTAAACTTAATGAGATCTCAAATGGTTCAATTGGGCCACTTAGCATAAGTAAGCCCAAATGGACGCAATTTAGCCAAGTTTAAATTAAATTGAAATTAAATCAAATTAAACACTCCAAATTACTTCAAACACTACTTGGGTTCAATTTGACTAATTTGGTTCATGAATCCAATTAAGCCTTAATTGGGACTAATCATAAATTAAATTAATTACAATTAATATACTCAAATCACTCTAAATTATATATCAAATATAATTGAAATCTAATTTAAACCCAAAATAATAAATTGGAAACCCAATTCGATCACTTTGGTCAAAGATAGTTAAACTAGGTTGAAATCATTTTAAATCCAAATTAAATCAATTTGATTGAACTCAAAAGCTTTGGATTATCAATTAAGCATGATTAGAGCTAACTTATGAATCCAATGAGAAACACAAACCACTTGACCCAATCTAAGTCACTTGGGTCATTTGATTTGACTCAAGTTCAAAATTATGGCTCAAAGCTCAAGTTGGGCTTTGCTTTAACCAATTCATCCTTTTAGGTATGAAAGGGTTTTGCAGCATTCAAAGGCTAGAGTAGAAGTCAAAGGGAAGAGATTGATCACATGGAGCTAAGTCATCTGTAAAAGGATAGGTGAAATTTTTTAAAGTTTATCCTCCCCTCCATCTCCCTTATCTAGCCACCAAAAAAGACTTCTTCTCCTTATCCTTAGCATTAAAACTGACCATGCATGCTTTTAATAATTCCAAGGCTAATCCCAATCAAGTGACCACCTCTCCTGACCACCATGAATAGTAATTTTTGGCTACCATTAAAAAGTGAGGAAGGGAGGGATTCCAGGATCTTTCACTAATATTACACATTTCCTCCAACCCCTAAAAAGTAAAAACCAAAAACAAACCTTCTCCCCCCATTCACCCTATAAAATCATCAAACCAATCAAATTTTGGCAAACTGTGATGACATTTTGTGGTTGGAATGATCCATCAGGAAGCTTTTCTAAGAAAGGGATTCACATAAAATAAATCACTCAAATAGCCTTGAGTGCAATTTCTTCAAACGATAATCAAGCCTTAGGTTTGGTGTTACGTGAAATAGATCACACAATTCTAGGAAAAACTTTTATATCTCCTTTGAAATTTCATTTTGAACTTCCTTAGTACAAAATACAATGATTTGAGGATCACTAAAATTACACTATTGGGGTGGAACTTTGCTTGTCCTATAACTATCGATTTGTAAACTATGGGAGAGATGGTTCATCGCCATCGATCCCACATGATTGGATGGATGACCATGATTAAATCCTATTTAAATGTTGATTTAATTACCTATTAGGAGTAAATCTAATAAGGACTATCATACCATTGATTGGATAGTCTAGATTCATTTATTTTTCCCCCAAAATGCCACCTTAGAAATGGTCTTAATACCGCTCAACACTCCTAAATGCATGCCAAGTCGTTGATCATTTCTAACCGGGTTAAATAGACAATTATGATTTTTTTTTAAAAAAGCTAAAACTATGTGAAACTTCAAAAAAATAATAGAAATTAAAACACTTAATAGAAAATTACAAATAAGAACTTGTTGGATTTATCTATTCAAGAGTAATCCAATGAACTCAAAATCCTAATTTTTGTTGGATATTTTGATAATAATTTGATTTTAATTAAAATTAAAAATTTTAATTAATCTTAAAATATTAACCAAATTGGCCTAGGAGTTAAAATTTATGCAAAAATCTATCTACCATAAATGTCTTAAATCAAAATAATGAATGGATTGGAAGTTTTGATCTTTTTTAAATTCAATTGGCTAATTTTGCGAAAATAAATAATTTTAAATTAAGAAATTATGAAAAATCATCAAAATAGCCCAAACCACTTTAATTTATATTTGAGCACTTAAGAAAAGTATTTAAGCCCTTTAAATCTCATTAAAAATATGAAATAACCTAATTATAGATTAATTAACCTTAATTAATTTATTTGATTAGGTTGAGCCTTAAAATTTTGTAATAGAACAACCAAAAATCTAAAAAAATATAAACGAAAATAAAAAAAATTAATGAAAGCTCCAATTTTTATTAGATAATTTAAGATTAATTTTGGCTTTAAAGAAAATAATCAAACCATAATCACACCTAAAATAGTAATCCAATTCACTTGAAAGTTTGAAAAAAATGAAATCAATGTTGGGTCTTACCTGGTATTAAGAATTATTGACCAATAAATTGAAGGTTATAAAATTTTCAAGTTTTAGAGCCTAATTTAATAAAATAATTAAATTTAAATGACAAAATTAAAGAAACATTTGGTAATGCATTAAAAAAAATTCATGATTAATATTAGATAACCCTAAGAAAAATATTAGAACTCTCTAGAACTTGATAAACCCTAAACACATATACTTACGGTTTAATAAATTAATAAGATCAAAATTAATTGAATTTTTTAGAGCAAAATTTCAAAAATACATAATATTAAGCCAAATTTGTAAATAAATTATGACTTAAACTCTCATTAACTAAAAATTAAATTATATAAAAAAGATTTAATTTTCAATTTAAACCAAACAAACCTTAATAAACATAATTATTCATTAATTGGAGTTTAGTTAAATCAGTTATGCAACACCAGATTATTATCGGAAAATTCCAAACTAAACCAAATCATCAATCTTTAATTAGATCATTAATTAAATTAATCACATGAGCTCAAATTAAAATAAGCTTCAATTAAATTTAATTAATCAACTTAAATCACCTTAAATACAATAAATCACCAAATCAAATCTTGATTAGCTTAATTAACATCAATCATAGTCAATACATAATTAAACATTGACTTAACAAATCATATTTAATTAATTAGTGATTGAACATTGATTAAATGAATCACTTAAATAATCTTCAATTATGTTTAACACACAATTGATTTAATTGTAGTGAGCTTAATTATTTGTCCAATTAAATTTTGATTAATTGATGAATATAATCATTTAGTTGAGTTCAAGCTTGGCTAATTATTAATCTAATTCAAATTAGGTGAATAATTTAATTAAATTAATCTTAATTAATCAAGTCAAATAATTATCAACTAACCTCTAATGTGGTTGAACACTTAATCAAAATAATTACCTTATTAAGCTAATAATAATGAAAAAAAGGTTAATTTAATTAATCATTAAATAAACTAAGACTTTTAATTAAGTTCTTAATCAAATCAATCATTTAGTGAAATAAAGACTTAATTTTCTAATCTAATATTAATTAAATTATTTGTTGAATCAAATTAAGCATGATTAATTGATTAACTTTTAACTAAGATAACCATTTAAATCAACCCTTAATCAAGTCAATAATGGAACATCCAATCAAATCAATTAGTCATTTAACCAAACAAAATCAAATTAAATAAGCCATATCAAAAATAATCCTTAAGTCAAGCTTAACCAATATCAAACGCTTAATTAAATACATTATCAATACTCATCAAGTTTTAATCAAATCAATCATGACTAATTCAATCATTGATTAACGGCTAATTAATCTAATTAAATCCTTTTATCAAGCCAATCACATACACAAATTAATCAAGTTACTTACAAATTTTTAATTAAATCAATTCAATCAAAGCTTTAAAAATTTAAACAAAATTGAACAAATTAATTTAAATAAGATAATATTAGTTAATCTTTAATCAAAGCTCAACTATTTAAATCAATTAATCAATCATCACACTTTAATCAACTTAGCTATAAGGAATTCAAATAAGTAAATCAAATCAATGATAACAACAAGCCTTTGTAAATCAAATCATGTAACCTAATTAACTAAACTTTAAATAATCTAAGAATTTAGCCAAGAATATTTAACAACCATTTATCAAATCTTAACTAAGATAATTATGTAAAACTTAATTGAATATTGATCAATCATTAAATCTCAATTAAATTAGTCATTTAAATTCAATAAGCAATAAATTAAACACATCTTAACTAATCATTGAACTTTAATCAAATTAAATAAAATTAAAATAAACACTAATCTACTCAAATTAAATATGTAGCAAAACCATAATCAATTTAATTAAACAAAGACAATCTTAATTAAAGAAATTTTATAAATCAAAGTAAATAAATGTTTAAACCAAAGTAAATAAATCTTAATCATTGTAATAAGATTCAACTAAGAAATAAACTCCAAAATTACTAAAATGCCTTTTGAATAACCTAAAATATATAATGTAAAATATATGAATTGAAATATTAAATCAATCAAACTATATCAAAACATAAAATACTAAATTTAAAGAGTGATAAAACTAGTACAAATGATATGAATAAAATAAGTTAATAAAACCAAATAAATTGATCAAATATTAAGTTGTTAATAAAGCATGAAGTCGAATAATTGAACATTAAATTGAAATGGATTTGATGAAATCAAAATATAACTCTCAACTTACCTTGATCACTGTTTAAATTAATCAAATGATACTTAATTTAATGGAATCATTTAAGCAAGTCGATTGCCTTAATCAATATAAAATAATAAAACCTAAAGAATTTAATAAATCCTTAAATGAAGCCTAAATAAAAGATTGAGTATAAATTAAAATTAAAATAAACTTAATGAAATTAAAGAAACTAATAATCAAATTCAAATTAAAATATTAATAATCAACTTTAATGAAATCATTAAATTCAATGAATATCAACCAAATTTCAATCAAATTATAGTAAACTTAATTGAAATTCTAAATAAACTAAGCAAACATTAATCAAACTAAAACCTCTTAAAAAATTAATCAAAATACGTAGATCTCTAGGTTAGATTTCTAATGTGGATTTGTAACTTTGGAGAAAATCCCACTTTATTAGATTAGGTAATCAGTAGATTAAATCTTTTCACAAACGAGGCTCAATCTTCTTTTCATTATTTTAAAACTTAAAATCAATCTTAACATAAAATAAACTAAAATTATAAATAAAATTGAAAATTACCCAAACCATTTAAAGTGAAATTAATCAATGATAAATTAAACAAATTTAAATAAAATTAAATAAAAACATAATATTAAAAGAAGCCTATTACAATCTTACCACAATAGGCCATTTCAACACACTAGATTGCTAGGTTTAGGTTAAGATGGTGCAATATTGTGATGTGATATTTTACTTATTTTGTGGTATATTATTTAGTCTAGATAGCAAGGATTATTTGCTCGGTAGCTCTAGAAGATAGGATATTATTTTACATTAATGTTATTTTTGCATGTAGCTATGCATAAAGGGATCATTGTAATAATAAAAATTATAAAAGCTATTCACTTATAGGTGCATTGCTTAAGTCTTTAACCATAGACCATTATGATAAGTGAGCTTGGTAATCAATGGTGCTAACCTGCGTGTTTGATATATAACTCTAGTGTGTGATGTGCTTTATTAACTTTTATTTTGTAGGACTTAGGATTTACTTTTGAACTTTAAAATGAAATTTTAACCTAAAATATATTAGGATCTATGGGCCTTAGGTATTTTTAGAAGCGATTATGCCCATTTGGTGGTCCCTTGTGGAGCTTAAGGAGGTCCTTAAGAAGGCAAAGTTTCTGAAGTCAATGAAGATCCTATAGATCAAAGTTGTATTTCTAGGCCATGTTGTATAAGGGCATAGCTCGGTTGTCCATTTTTCTGTTATGAGATCTATAGTGCTACCCTGCCACATTGATCTATTTATTAATTTAATTTCATTTGGTGAGATTTATTATGGGGTGCATAATAGAACTACATGTTTTTCATATGTTTCTTTCTATATTTTTTGTGTTACGATGAAAGTCTAGATGCGTTAAGCTCTTAAGAAAAAAAAATTAAATTTTCTATTCCATTAAATTATTTTACTTGAGCAAAAATAATATAACTCATAACCTCACATAATTAAAGCCTTAGGAATAAATATTAAAAGCAATTAAAAACCCCTAGGATTTACAACCATGATTTCATATTTCTTCTCCACTCTTTGAATTGGGCCCTTCTCCCATTTCACATAAGTGGGGATCTAACCTATGGGGATGACCACCCTTCCTAGGAAATCTCTCTTGATTTATCCCATAACTTATTTCTAATTATATCTCATCTTAAACATAATATGCATACTTAAAGCTTTCAAATTATGAGCCTAAAATATTTTAAAAGATTTAAAATTATTGTATTAGCTAGAAGCATAATATGTCAATCATAATCTTAGGGTTAGAGAGTGAATTTAGGTTCTTAGCTTCCTTTCGTAAAAAA
Source organism: Cymbidium sinense (assembly GCA_021442155.1). Classification (NCBI taxonomy): domain Eukaryota; kingdom Viridiplantae; phylum Streptophyta; class Magnoliopsida; order Asparagales; family Orchidaceae; genus Cymbidium; species Cymbidium sinense. Next base: position 89,903,532 of record CM038232.1, on the reverse strand, counting down.
AATTGCCCAACCTTCTTGCACTTCATATGATTGAACTTATGGTTTTAACTTATAGAAGGTTTAGTAGTCAACTCTTCTAGGTAGAAAGTAAGTCCAAAAGAGTCGAGATAGGTTCACATTCTCAAGTGGAAAAGAATCAATAATTCCAAAATTCCTATAATTAGATTAAGATAAGTTTTGGACTTATGTCAAAAACATTGTCTAGACTTAGGTTCTGAAGCATCCCATTTCCTTACATGTGTAAGTGTTCACCACTTAGGTGTTTCTGTAGTACTATCAGAATCTAAGTACTCACTTTCTAATAATATGTCCACTTAAATCTAAATAATTTTACTTTCTAAAATATAAAGCATAATTATAGGATAGCTGAAATGCTTATTGAGCTTCCCAGTATTTTTCTACTTACTCCTATTTGGACTTTGGAAAGAACTCCATCTTTTTGAATGAGTCCTATTTTATTTTCCAATTTAACCTTCCTTATTTGAAATTCATAGAGATGAACATCAGTTTCTTTACTCAAGAGTATTTTTAAGATATTTTTTCTCTCATAAAATATAATTAACTATAGGGGCTTGCTCTTATAGAGAACTACAAATCTTGCCCTACTTCTCCATATATTTTAGGTGAAAAATCTATAATAAATATAGACCCATCAGCCTTAAGAGTCATTATTAAGTGGTCAAATCTATTATAGGATGATAATTTCATTCATTGAGTTGGTATACTATTTCCTAATCATGCATTTGATCACCAAAATAAGAACACCCAAAATTTGCATGATGATCCAAATTAAAACTCCATATCTAAAAAACTCACTTTGAGGGGTAGGTTCCTCGATACTACTTGAGGAAAGTTAATTCCCCTATGTTGTATAGAAAAATGTGAGTTCCATGTGACATTGATGAGATTAATGAAAAAAAAAACATTGTCTAAAATTAAATCCAATTTACCTTTCTTAATATTAAATTCACCAAATCTTTATAAAACACATTAAATCAAAAGAAATTGTGTCTTGATGAGTATGCTTGGAGCATTTTTAATGAACTCATTTACCTTCAAGAAGTAAAAGAACAATCTTTGTTCTCTTTTGTTAATACATATAAATTTACTAGCAAGATGAAGTTTTTATGTAAAATAAATTTCTCATGCAAACAATATAGTTAAAAAGATTGATCTTCTTTTTTGTGAAAGATTTATAAATCATCTTTGATTCATGTCCTTGCCACATCCTTTCTTGTGTTCATATGTAGTAGAAAATATTTTAAATTGGCATACCTTTTACTAATATAAGCCATTCTTGTGTTAACACTTATTCACTAAATATTTATTATCATGCTGCCATGTCTACCTTCTTTAAGACTAGATCCTGCAAATAGAATTTGTTCTCTCTGTTATCTACAAAATAATATCATCCAATATTTTTCTTGCTTATTCTTATTTCATTGAGGCTTAAACATGAAGTTTCTATAAAAATCCATGATTGTCTCCATGACTTTCAGCGATCGATATATATATATATATATATATATATATCTATTATGCTAACACTCATTCAAAACTTGATACACTCATTAGCTATGTAGATCAAACTTGAGTGAAAGTAGAGATTTTGTATTCTAAAATACTATAAACGGTGTCTAGCATGTTAGGAAGAATGGTGTGGTTCTTCGAACCCATAGAATAGATGATATTATTTTTAGCTTCTTTGTCAAGAGATTTAGGAATAATTTATTTGCCACTTTTAGTCCATGAGTGATGAACAAATCAATCTTGTGGTAAATCTCGTGTTTGATAGAGTTTCTTAATATTTTTATTTTCAATTTAATGAGCCTTGTCTATGGCGATCATTATTGAAAGATTGTGCCAACAAATGATATTAGGTTAGATAAGTTGCAAACAACTTGTATATTATTCTTCACCATAACCTTTTCCTTAATTTATTTTGTGAAATATTAATCATTATTATGATGAATTTTTTAACCATTAAATAGGGGTAATAGTTCAATCAAGTCAATTAACTATATTATAATTGGCTTTATTTTGGATATTAGTTATAACTTATAAGAGGGTTGTAGTTGCATTGGAAAAACTTTTGGCACTATAAACATTTCTTGAAAAGATTCTTTATAATGTTTCTAAGTGTTGGTCAAAAGTATCCATGTCTAAGGATCTTATGCGTCAAAGTTTTTCATACTAAGTTGCTCCCATATTCTCTAGATTGGACATCCATTAAAATTTTTTCTACTTCAATTTTCTACATGTACCTCAAATGCATTGAGCATACTAATCTCCAGAATAAGTCATTATCCAAGATTAAGTATTTATCAAACAAACTTGCTTTTTGATCTTCACTATTCACTATAGAAGATAAAAGGTTTCTTATCTTTCAGTACCTTAAAAGTAGATCAACCCAATTTAACAAGGATGTTTCTTTAATGTCCATTACTTCCACCACCTATATGTTGGGTTTAGTTAACTTCAACCCTAACATCAAAGCACAACTCTATGATTAAAGCCTTGTAGTTGGATTGGTTATTCTTAACTCAAATATAATCTAATTACATATGCTAGTTTGATTCATGTTTGGTTTTTTAGGACCATAGTTGTCATAACTCACTCTCTTTTTACTTCATTGATGTACAAGTCCATAAAACTCTACTCATTATCCCTCTCAATCTCTAAGCGGGTGAAGCCGATGAGTGCTTGTGTCCTGATGCCATTCCACGGTGTGTAGGTGGCTTGAAACTTGCTCAACTTTATTTCCCATTTTAGTAGTCTTTCAAATAAGATTAGGTTTAGCAAGTATGATTTGTAAAGGGTTGTTCATTATGACTTCTATTGGGTATGCTTGAAAGTATAATTAAAGTCATCACATTATGATCACCATTGCCTCTACCAACTTTTTAAATCAAGAATCCATTGCTTTCTTGCCTCTTTGTAGACAAGTACAAAGCTTAATGTCTTCTCCTAGACTAAGACATAAGTGTATAAGTATTTGAGGTAAGTAGAAATCTAAAGAACTTTCTTGATCCTAAGATTTGTTATATTTCTTGAGTGTTAGAAAAGACTTTATTAAATTTAATATGTGGTTCTATAGAGTCTTGCTCTTCACACGCAAGTCATCAACATAAACATATATATATATATATATATATATATATATATATATATATATATATATATATATATATATATATATATTTCATTTAATTTTTAAACACTTATCCATTATTCACTGATAGGTGACTCTAGTATTTTTCAAGTTGAATGGCATTGTTCTAAAACAAAACATGCCATCCTTGGTAGGATGTCTTCTAATAATTGATTAGATGATTTTTGATTTGACAATAGTAAAAAAAATCCAAAAACTCATGTAATGTAGCTGATCATCAAGTTAATTTAGAGGAGTGGATAACTATTCTTTAAGCAAGCTAAATTTAAATTGGTGAAGTCTATACACATCCCTCATTTATCAACCAACTTTTATATTATTACTATATTTAAAATTTAGTTATGATCAAGGGTAGAAACAACCTATATTTAGGTGGTGGGAAAAGTTTTAATAATTAGATAATAACTATACACTTGAATCAAAGTTCAACGGTGGGATTTAAAGAGAATAATCTCATAGAGTGGGATTCAAGGGCTTATATTACCTAATCAAATAGTTAAATGAATACAAAATGCATAATATTAAAATTTTTTCAAAAAATATAAATAATTCCGAAAATAATATTATTAAATCTAAAAGAGGAATATTTAAGTAAAAAAGAATATAAATTTATAAATTTAATTGATATATGTATATAAGTGTGTATAAATTATAAATGTTAATATATGGATATTAAATATTTTAAAAAATCTTATAAAATAAAAATATAATTATAAATTTAATTTATAATAATAAAAACATTATTAAAATATAAACAAGTTTAAAATATAAAATTTAATTGCATAAAAAAATATAAATTATTAATACAACTTATAATAAAAAAATATTGAAATATAATGCTAACAAATACAAAAAAAAGTTATCTTTTTAAAATTTACTATTGAGCTCTAGGGCTTACTCCTATTCCATTATACTTAATAACAACAAACTCTTTTCATTTAGTTCCATATTATATGGGATGATAATTACTTTTATTTATGAGGTACTCAAGAAAACTTTTTATTGTCATAAAGAGAGATTATAAAAATTATTTAATTAATAATGAGCAAAAATTATTTTGATGGTGGGCAAAATTATGAAATTATCCATCTAAAAAGTAGTTTAGTTTGTGAATATATTAGAATTAACTGGCTTGTATGTAAATTTATCTTAAAATAAATATTTTTAGGGTGGACAGTTGCCCACCCTAGACAATGCTTGGGTATGCTCATGGTTATGATATTAGAGTTCTTTATAAATCTAACCTCAAAGTGCTTTTAAAATGCTTGTCTTATAAGTTTAATCAGGATGATTGCCATTTTCTACATTTTTGGATAATTCTTACATTCTTTTTCATATTGAATTTATGATAGGGGTCATTAATATTAACCTTTTGCATTTCAGTTGTTATCTAGATGAATTGATGTCTTTCTAAAGAGCTTGAGTTTGATGTCCTTTAAGCTTAAGCCAAAAGAATTATTGATTTGGAGAGTTTACTCTAAGTCTATTTTGATGGTTATGTCTTCCACCACATCTTTAGAGGTCTACAAAGTGTTAACATAGTTAACTACATTATATTCCCTTTTCAAGATGATCTTTTGCCCCTTGATCAACAAGTTGATTGTAAAGTGATATAGTATAGGGTAAAGCACTATTGTTTAGGAGTCAATCAAATACTATGTTGTAATTTGTAAAGGAATAAACTGTAATGAAGTTAGTTATATTAGTCTATTAACATCCTTATTCTCCTCACATGATAAATAAAATGATCATGATCTTTATCTCTCAATGCTCTTTAGAGAATCTTAGGAGTAATTTTATTGATAGAGTTAGATTAAGAACCCAAATTCATCTTTTAAATTTTTTTTTTGAAGATGATGTTGATAAAATTCCCAACATTAATTAAAATGCTTATATTTGGTAGTTAGTTATTATGATGGTGATAACATTCCCAGCATTAACTAAGATGCTCATGGGATTATTTCATTCCCATTCCATCAAGAACTCCCAACACTAAGATAATGATATGGATTTCTTAACTAAGATTTAGCTCACACCTTTGCTCTTCCATAAGTACCTTCCTTTACCTTCTTTTGGTGTATACCAAAATAAAATCTTTTAATTTTTTCTACTTTGAGGGACTTATACTCATAGTCCAAAGAGAAATAAGTAGCCTCAGAACCTAAATCTAAATGGCTTTAGCACAAGTTGAAAGCACGACCTAAGTCTAATCGAGAAAGGCGAGATATGATAGTTCACCTCCACAAGAGAGAATGAAAATACCTTGACTCTTCTGAACTTATAACTGCCTAGAGTGGCCACCAGCTAACACCTCCTATGCTTTAAAATCATGTAGGCTAGTCTTATGTTGATGCAATATAGCTAGACTATTATTTAATTAGGAAGGAAGCTAGAATCCTAAACTCACTCCCTAAGAGACTAGATCATGATTGGTATGAAAACATAACTTAGACTAATGCTAACATTTATAACTTTATAAACCATTTTGACACATTCATTTTGGATCAAAGGCTTGGGACAAGTATGTCTATATGCATGATGAAATTAAGTCATGGGTTAAATCAATTAGAAGAGGTGTTCTCCATTACAAGGGATCGCCCTGAAAGGTCAAGCATATCACCTATCGTGCAAGAGTGAAGACCATCCCTATTCAAGATTAACACAATATGATATGCATGGTGTGATAGCATACAACATTCAGCTAAGGAATTTTTGAATCTTTTATTTATCTTGATTATAGACCTAAGCTTTAAGATGAGGTTATAAGCTGCATTAAAATTTAGTTATGAATTTTTAGTAAGGATAGAAAATTTTATTTTTATTCTAAAGAGCCTATCGCATCTAGACCACACATATAAATCATCAAACTTTAAGAAACCTATAAAGGCTTGACATTTCTATTGCACAATCTAAACACAACAATCAACGTATGAATTTAGTAAAAGTATAAGAGGCTGGTGCGGCCGGGTATCGCCATACACTGGTAAAGAAAAAAAATTGAGTAGTCGAGCTCCACTATTATACAACTCAGATTATAATATAATATTACAATTAGAATGAATGTTATAAGTATCTTCAATCTCTTGTCTTTCTTTCCTTGTTTTAGATTGGTTTGCTCCAGGATTCACAAGACCTCCCAAGTCTCTGGCTTCTAGCCAATTCTTATCCTAAAACCCATAGCACTAATCCTAATCTTATTATAAAAATAACATATTTATGAAAAATGAAATCTAATTGCACCTATATAACATATGTTAGTTAAACAAACATATAAGACAAGCAATTGTATTTCATATATTTTACTTAACACCCTATAGTTGGGTAGTAGCCCACCTATCCTAATTGGATTATTCATAAGGGCATAGCAAAGACCTACAAGCAAGAACATTTAAATTTACTTATTATTACGGAGCCCTTTAGCATAATCCTGCATAAAATTTCATTAGCTATTAACGACTTAATATTCTATCTACGATAAACAATCCTAACATCCGCCTAAAATATTTCATCACAAAATAAAATATATCATCATGACATACACCTAACTAACCTAAAAGCTAGAAATGGTGACTTAATATTTGAATGTGTGTGCTAAGTTTTAGTTTGGTATGTCTTAGTCAGGTTTTAGAAGTATGATTATCTAAAGTTCAAAATTATTTAAGTTAAACATTAGAGGAGGTTCCACTTCAAATCTTTGAATGAATGGATTAAATTTAATTTACATTTTTTATTTCATTTGATGCCTTCATAGGGGAGTTGCTTGGCATCGTTGGGGCTATTTAAAGTACTTACCATTTCAAATATATGTAAACATGTACATGAAAGATAAAGATAAAACAAATTCTTTACTATTTTTGAAATTATAACTTAAATGTAAACTTTATTGAATATTTATAATCAACATTAACTTATATTTGCATCATTAGCTTATAGTTTTGAAAATAATTTAGAATTTATTAGATAATAGCCATTCCTTATAATAATATTTATCCAACACATGCAACTTAGATATAACCATGTTCTTTTGAATCTCTTCCTTTAAAAAAACATTAACATATGACCGAAATTGCATGTATATTTATGATTCTTGAAATTAAGTAATTAAATATTGCCACATAACATATTCAATTACATTAAGTTCTAAGGATAATCAAGCCAAAAAAATATTTCTTAAGACTAACCAAAATACCTATGAAATTTTATTTTGGTGTTTGAATTATTAAAACCCAAAGAAGAGAGATAATACTTAGTAGTTACCCCATCATATGTTGGTGATTTAATATATTTAAGGAAAGCAATTAAATAGATTTTTATGACTTAATTAGGTTTAAACCATTAAGCACACTAATTTGATTACCCTTCACTAAGCTTCTTTAATTTAATTAACTATTTGATCACGAGCCTTCAATGATATGTTTTGGAAAGTAAAATTTGTAATGCACCTAAGGGATTGCAATTAGGCTCATGCTTAAGAGTTAATTGGATTAAAGAAGGAAAGAATCTAATTTAAGTGCTCTTATGATTTTCCATACCAATGAGGCAACCATAATTTCCTTAACAACTTTATGTTATTAAACACATAAAGGGAAACTACTGAATTATACTTGAATTATCTGAATCAATCATTAATGAGTCAATCCATTCTTATCATTAATGTTTCTAATTAATCCCTAATTATCACATATGTTAATTATCCTTCTTGAAGAGATACATTTGGAAAAATAATTAGGAAAGGGTCTTAATTACTTCTCCTCACTATTTTCACTTCACAATGAATTATCATTAATTATTTAATTTTACTATTTATCAATCTTAATAATTATTAAATTAATTAATGAGGGTGACTAGGATTGAAATTCCATATCCATTAAATTTCATGAAAAATAATTCCAAGGAAATTATGGGAGGCAGGACATCCCATGGAATCATCTCACAAAATTTAAAGTTAGTTAGCCAAGTAATTAGTCCTTAATTAAGATAATTTTAAGCTTCAAACTTTACTTATGCACTGTTCACTGGAAATAAATTAAAGATTTTATTTTTCTTAAATTTTCCTCTGTCTAATCGTTCCAAAATGGGTTTATTTATATTTTTAGATTTTCTACAATTATTTATGATTTTTTGATGTTCTCACCATCTAAAGGCCAATTAATCCTTTAAACCATCAATTCCATGGCGACAGTGGCTTTCCATGGCATCAGTATTGGTTACTTAAATCGCCCGTGAGTTGGACTTAGTGACAACAAACATAAAGTCATCCGATCTCGGATCGCATGATCGAGATAAATCTTGTGATTTTAAAGGGATTAAATCAAGATTTCTAGTGAAAATAATCATAGTTGTTCATTCTAATCACGGAACAAACGACGGTGATTCATTATCCCACAAGTGTCAGAAGATGGACACCATCCTCCTTCCACCACGCTATCCAAGCTCATTGGAGCTCATTCATGAAACTGACTCCAAAATGACCAGGAAATGAATTTAAAGGGATCATACGATAGAAATCACATGAAAACACAATTTACTTCAAAAAAGATTAGTGCATAGGGGAAAACTATGGTTGTCATATTTTTACCTCGCTAGAGCTATAGATCGACGGTCCGTTGTTATAGGTAGCTTCATTTTGAAGAGACGAAGCCCTATTGAGAATATCATGAGTTGCCTCCTCGCCAATTACTATGTGGACCAAGTGCCATCACAAAGCTCACTGGAGTTGGTCTAGTGACATCTTCCTATGGTCGAATCGCTCGGGAAATGATTCGTGTTGACTCGCTGGAGTGAGGTGAAGGTGTGGAAAGAGTTCATATAAGTTTGGTGGATATTTTGGAAACTTGAACGGACGAAGCTCTCGAGTTCGATCGGGGGGCTGGTCTCGCCGGCGATGGAATGCATGAAGAGCCCGGAAAAGGGTATGGGACCCTGCATAATGTTCTTGGGAAGGTGTGTGTTGAGTTTCAATCCACAGAGAGGAGTATACTCTCCTCCCCAATTGAAGCAAGAGCAGAGATTAGTTCAGCCTTTGGTAGTCGTCCGGCCGAGGTAGGTTGTCGGAGGTGGTAGGAGACTACTGAGGTTGTTGAGGGTAAGAGGCTGAGGGAGTGTAGTAGTCTGACATGGGGTGTATAGCCTCCTTTAGGTAAACTAATGGGTTTCCATGGATGAACTCACCCTCTCATGGCCAACGTATGAGCCCAACAACCCAGGTTAGGTTAGTGGTCCTCTTGTCCAAGAAGAGCCAAATGTGGTTACTATGGGGTAACGAGGTGGAGAACCCACCCAAATGAGAAATTTATCCCATTTGGGTGGCTTGGTTCAATGGGTTTAACTTAACCTGGGTTTAAGTGAGTTGGTGTCAATTGATTTGGGTAAAGTGAACCAATTGGGTTAAATTGGATTGAGTTGGTGTCAATTAAATGTTGAGAGGGGTTCAATGATGGATTTAGAATTGATTAGCGGTTTTGATCATAATTTATTTAGGCTCAATTATGTTTTGGATCCTTTATCTATCATTTTGAAGAGGATAAATGAAAACAAAAATATACGCCTTTTAGTTGGGACACCACGTAGATCCATAGATATTCTTATTAGGGTGATCGGGTATGATATTAAAGAGAGGTGTACTATCTCAAAAGGTAAAGGTCCCCACCCTACAATGGACCTAATCACGTGAATAAGGACTCTTAAAGACTATGGGTCTTCATATGTACTATAGATTCTTCCCCTACTTTACATGGAAAAGTAAAGTAAGATTTATTTTAAATCGGGTTCGTCAAGTTCCCTATGGAGGCAAGCCCCCATAGTTAATTACATCTTAAGGAATGAGACACCTTAAGAATACTCTCGATTAAGGTAAATGATCATTGTCTCCAAAGATTTCAAAGGTTAGAATATCAATAAATTGGTTTATTTTGGAAGATCAAATGGGATTGATTAAAGGGAGAGAGCTATTATCAAAGCCAAAGGAAGATAAGTAGGAGATGCTCACGATGCTAAGAAACCTAGCGAGCATCTCAAACTATCCTATGATTGGGCTTTACATTTTTAAAAATTAAAAAGGATTTATTTGTTTGAGTTGGATTTTTATTTGAAGTTTGGGGCTTATAATTCCACAATACAATGTTATGAAAATTCCTAAGAGGTGAGGATTTATGTTTATGGCCCATAGAAGGGAGAAGAAACCTCAGAACCTAAACTTAGGGAGCTTTGGCGGGGGCCGAAAGCATGACCTAAATCTAAGGCGACAATGGGTATTTGGTTTGCCTCCACAAGAGAGGATAAACCACCCGACCGCTTGGACTTACAACCGCCTAGGGGTGCCGCCAACTAACTCCTCTTACAATTTTAAATTCATGTAGGCAAGTCATATACTTTATGCAAGATAGTTGTGATGTTATTTATTTAGAAAGAGACTAAGTCCTTAAACTCACTCCCTAAAGAGACTATATCATATAAGGGCATGCTTCAAATGACCTAAATATAATGCAAATCATATAAAATTTTACTTTCACTTTTGGACAATCATTTGACTCAGGCTTATAGGATTCATATGCCTAATGCATGAGAAGTAATATTATGGGCTAAAATCAGCGAGAAGGGGAAGGTGTGTTTCCAAAGAACAAGCCAAGTTCTTTGGCAAAGGTGGAAGGCCTCCAATTAAGAGTGAAATAATATGTTTTATGCATGATGTTAGAAAATAAATGCTCATCCAGCTAAGGGGTTGCTAATTCTTTTATCATGATTGTAACTTTAACTTTAAATGAGATTATGAGTTGCTTATTTTAATTTTGAGTCGATTAATTTAGTAGAAGATTTAATTTTTTCCTAAGAGCCTAATCCTCATCCAGGCCATACATCAAAGCAAGAAAGAAAGTAGAAAAATATATCATCTTAATACACAAGCTAAACAAAGTATCACACATTTTATAAAACTAACGCAAAAGAATAAGTGGCCATTATGGTCGAGCACCACCATACAAACCCGAAAACAAATTGGGTAGCTGAGCTCTACCAGTATACAACCCAGATTACAATTGAATTAAGTACAATTAAGCAAGAATTCATTATTATGGGGGTCTTGAAGTTTCATTTCTTCATTCTTCTTTCTTCATTCTTATTTCTTCTTTTGGTTACTTCTTTTGGATGGTTGGAATATGGATACTCCAAAAGATTCACATGGTACATAAGATGTGATCTTATAACCAATGCTCATCCTAATCCCCCATAACAATCTTTCTAAAATCCTAATTGCTAAGGTATATGAAAAGGGAAAATGTAAACCTAACTAAAACCTACAAAAGAGAGATTAGCTAAACAAACCACACATTCCTAAGCATGTATACAAATAAATTGGACTTAGCACCCCACACATGGGTAACTAAGTCCAACTAGCCTAATTTGGATTATGCTTAAGGGTAAAACAACAAGAAGAGCGCATTTTATTAAAATGGCCCTTAAGCACAATCCCTCGGAGACATTGATTAGACTAAATCTCTACCATTCATTCTAATACATACATCCTAACATCCACTAAAATAAAATATCACAAAATAAACAAACATCAAATCATGCACCGCCTAACATTGGACTAGAAGTGGTGACTTAGCCTAATGTGTGTGGCATGTGAGATTTGTGTGCTAGGTTTTAAGGTTAGGATTTTCTAAGTGTGAAAAGATTCAACCTAGAAGGGTAGTCTCATTTAAGTAATTTAGTTGATATGGGTTAATTTTATTTGATGATTTGATTTGGTTTGAATGAACCTACTTAATTATTAAATGTTGTAATGGAAGAAAAGAGAAGAGAACTTTCTTTCCTCCCTACCTTATGTGATTTTAAGGTAGTTTCATTAATGATTTTGTTTGGTGAATATTTTATTATGTATTTTAATTATTCCTAAGTTTAGATTTTCTTTAAACAAACCTATTAAAAAGAAAGACATTTTAAGATCAAGTAAAGTGAATTACTATCATAATACACACAACATTTTATTTCTTTCCCATATGTGTATCATGCACATGAATAAATCCTAATCTATACATACAAATGGGAATGTTTAGCATACTTTATGATGAATGCTAAGTGAGTTACTTAAGAAAATATGAATGCTTTATGATGCATGATTTTCAATAAGTCGAAAAGAGGTTCTTTTATCTACTTTTTCACATGCACACATGTATGTATGAAAGGAATAAGTGAGTACGATGCCATTGTTAACCAGGAGTGTAAGGTACAAGACCTACTTAGGGCTACTTAAAGCCTCGTAACCCTGGGGTTGTCTAGTCTAATATACCACTTTCCTTAAATATAAGCATATGTACAAAAGAAATGAACGGAAAAGAAAGCTAAGTGAGTTACTTAAGAAAATTTGAATGCTTTATAATGCATGATTTTCATTAAGTAGAAAAGAGATTTTCTTATCACATTTCACATGCACATGTATGTATGAAAGGCATAAGTGAGTAATGACCATTGTTAACCAAGGGTGGGGTACAAGACCTACTTAGGCTACTTAAAGCCTCAAGAACCCGGATTGTCCGACTAATATACCACTTTCCTTAAATACAAGCATATGTACAAAAAAAATGATTGGAAAAGAAAGATACAAAAGTTTGTATTTGTTGTTTGATTTTGTTATGCAATTTATATGTGTGTAAGTATGTCCTTCTTTAAGTAATAACTTAGAGTGAATAGGAATGGAGTTAGGCAAGTGTTATTTTTTTCAAATGAACTATATACTTTACCAAATCCTATTCAAAACTATGCTAAAAGAAAAGGAAAATGAAAAGTACACTATGCACATCTTCATATTTATGTCCACATGCAAGCTTATAAATAATTATAAGTAGCACACTTTCAGTTTTAGGCATTTGATTTATAGATTTTGAAAATAGCTTTGAATTTAATAGTGATAATAACCACTCATATTTTTACTTTAGCCAAAACATACAATTTGACATAAAAAAATATTTCATTTTGAATTTGATTTTAGAAAAGCATTAATGTATGATTTTCATATGACATACACATTTAGTATGCTAAGAAAGAAATAAAGTGATGTAAGCATGTAATTTCATCCACTCTAATTAATTCTTAAAGACAATCTTATGAGGTAAGATCATTTAAAGAGAATCAAAAGTTTTTAAAGAGACTTTAATTTTGCTTTGAGTTTGATTTGAATTAGAAAAGTGTGAGAAGGTTTGCTGGTCCTTACCCATTCCCACATGTGTGTATTATTATAGTTTAATTTTTAGGTGATTAGATTAATTTTATGCTTTAATTAGGTTTAAGTGTAGATTAAGTTCATTAATTACCCCATACCTACACCACTTTAACATATTTAATCAAATAATTATGAGCCAATGTATAATATAAAATCACAAGGAATTTAAATCTGCAATGCATCCTAGAAAGAAAGGTACCTAATGCAATTGGCTCATAATTAATGATTAATTAAGCTAAAGGGTTTAATTTAAGTACTTTCATAACCTTTTCCACACATATGGGTTAGGTATGATTTCCTTAAGTTTACTTAGGTTATTGAACACCTAAGTATCTACCCAAGAAGGATTGATTAAGTTTCTGAATTAATTTTGGTTTTGAAAATTTGATTTGATTAATTAGGTAGATCATTAGTGGATTAACCCTTAATTAGATTTGGATTAAGGAAGAAAGGGGGTTTACAGAATAACTTAAGAAAATTATCCCTAAATTATTTCATAAACCTCCTAATCACTTAAACAAAGTTTAATTATCTTAATCAAGAAATTAAACCACTATTCACATGCTTAATTAACCTTAATTACATTAAGAGAGTGATTAGATGTTCATTAAATAATTTTTCTGATTAACTCATTAATAAATTCCAAGAAAATTAAGAGAGGCAGAAGTCATCCTACTAAACATGCTTAAGAAGTTTGTAATTAATTAATGAAGTCATTAGGGTTATTAAGTTTTCAAATAAATCCTAATTAAGAAAAATCTACCATTCAAACTCAATTAAAAATAATTTTATTGGATTTTTCTCTAAATTATCTTTAAAAGGAATTTGAGTTTGTATTTTTTAGATTTTTCTATAATTAGTCATGAATTTAGGAAGTTTCAATTGATTTAAGTGATTTTTATAAATTCTGCTAATTTATTTTACTAAAATAAATCATTTGACACTCAAAATTCAATATATTTTAATCCAAAGGTCATTTTGACTTTAAATTTTTATGGTAGCTGTATTTTAAAATTAGTTTTAATCTATGAAAAGTTCAACTTAATCTGACATGTATGTTTGGTTTAATTAATAAAATTTGATTTTTACTAAAACTCAAATTAAGCTCAAAATATTTAGTAAAATTTACATATTTTTTTTGTTGGATTTCTCTCAGAAAGACAAATCCAACAAGAAATTGTTTGCAATTTTTGGTTAAGTATTTTATTTTCTATGATTTTTTGAAGTTTCAAGTGATTTAAAGTAATTTTTTAAATAAAAAAAATCAAATTTTTGTATTTAGTAGTAAGTGGCCGCAATCGACATAACGCATGCCATGTGGCATGCAATGCACGGTCGGTCGCCCAAAGGGCAAGAAAGACCGCCAACGCTTGAGAGACTGCGGTTTCTGGATGCTCAATCACGACGGACGGTCCGAATCACGAGGCGGATCACACATCGTGTGATTGAATCCGATTATGAAATCATGCGCGAATGATCAAGATGCATCGTGATCAAGGCTGATCGCATGATCCACGCTGGTGATCCGAGTCATCCGATCCAGTCAGGATCGATAGCGCCGCCGAGTGAACAAGAAAAAAAATAGGCTTTTCTTTTAAAAAAAAGTGGTTTCTAAGTGAAAACTTGTCCAAATGGAATCATTTTCACATTGATTCTCAACAAAAAAATTCTATTTTCTAATTGGGGTGATTTAAAGTAAAAATATGGGATTATCTAGGGTAAATTCCTAAAAATCATGCAAAAACCATCACAAAATGAGGGATTCTAAGGCGAGCTACATTTTTTGATGTTTATCTCACCGAGGATGATTTCTAGCGGTAGTGATGACTCAAGCATGCTGTTGAGTGAGGGAAGAGGCCTTGGAATGAGCTTGGGTCTTCTACTTCACGTCAAAATGAAGTTTCTTCTGGTGATCATCATTTCCTCATCAAAATACACATAGTCTTGAAGTATTTCTCTTCAAAATGAAGTGGGAGTGATTGCCAATGGCTTTGGGAGCTCTAGGAGAGGGAGAATGAGAGCAATGAGGGTTTCCTTTAGCCACTAATGCCTTGGAATCAAAAGTGAACAAAAATGAACCCTTTTTTTTTTTTTTAAATTTTGGCTTCAAACTCATGTCATTTAGCTTGGGGTGGTTGGGATTAGAAGAGAATCATCCTAGGTGGCTCCCTATGGTTGGCTAAGGCATGGAAAGTGGCTACCATGAAGGACAAATGGGTGTACTAGCTAAGGGGAGGTGAGAGTCCTTTATGCCAAGTGTTCCAATGGGAGAGGTGAGGTGATTTCACCTCCCCATGAGTCATGGCTGCCCCAACCACTCCTTGGGTCAAAAAGTCAGTGTCCTTGGTTCCTATGTTGACCAATGGATGAATGCCAAGTGGCCAAAAAAGAAAAATAACCACTTGGGAAAGTGTCTTTTGTCATGGGATGCCCTTGACCCAAGGGCAAAGTGGTCATTTGACATTGAATTTTATTTGAGCACATTTGAAATGGGTCAAAAGTAAGTTGGACCAAATTTCATGTCATTTGAAGTTTATTTGGTGTAATTTGGGTTAATTTGAGCCATTTGGGTCAAATTTGGTCAAAATAGATTAGGTTGACCAATTGGTCAAATTGGGTTAAATCAAGAGTTGGGTCAAGTTCAAATGACTATTTGGAGTATATTGGTTCAATTTATTTCAATTAATTTGGTCTAATTTGGATTTAATTTGAATTTTGGGCAAGATCCTTTAAGTCAATTTGGGCTAAGTTGACCGATTTGACCCAATTGACCAAATTGGCTTAAATCATGACTTGGTTTGGATTTGGTTAATCATTTGGAATATATTGTAAGCTTTGGTTTCAATTAATTATGGTTTGGTTTAATTTCAAGTTTATTTGACCTTTTAGGTTAAGTTGGGTTCATGATTAATTGGGTTAGATTGGATCTAGTTGGGCAATTGGTCAAAATGGGTTTAATTAAGGCTTTGGTTAAGTTTAATAATCAATTTGGAGTGAACTTGTGCCATTTGTTGCAATAAATTTAGTTTAGGTTGCAATTTGGCTAGTTTGGGTTCATGTGGGTTAAAGGATTGACTTGGTTAATGGGCTAGGTTGACTTGGTTATACCCAAGTCATGACAATTGATTAACCTGTGATGATCAACAAACATGACATCTTGTTTGGATTAGCTTAATTCACTTTGATTTGGATTGAATTAAATTTTGGTTCATGTTGGTCAAATTGACCACTTTGGGTCAAGTGAGTCAATTGGGCTTAGTTGGCTTGATCAAGGCTTGATTCAAGTTTGGTTGAACTCACAAATGGATTCACGATTGAAATATAAATCCATTTGCAAGTGATCTGGAGTCAAATGGGCTTTGATTCATTTGACAATTTTCAAGTTCAAAGGGGTGAACATGAGTTTGACTTGGGTTTGATTTTTGAATTTAGTTCTAGTTTAGTGATTTAAGTCTGAGTTTATATTTGGATTCATGATTGAAGGATTTATTAAATCATGAAGAAAAATCAAGAGTTTGGCTTGATTTGAGTTTGATTTGGCTAAGTTCAATATTTTGACTTGAAAGGCTTAGGTTGGATTTTGATTGAATTTGAGTTTGATTTTGAAGTTGGTTTTGGTTGTTTGAATTTATATTTCATTTATATATGTGATTATAATTGAAAATATAAATGGGTTATGAGAAATTTTAAGGATTCGAATTGAGTTGGATTTGATTTAGGCTAAGTCCTTAAGAGGGAATTAAAAGACTTAGGAAAGATTTTTGATTTGGATTTGAATTTTGGATTTGGTTTGATTGATTTGAATTTATATTTCATTTATATATGTGAATATAAATGAGAATATAAATAGGTTGTGAGAAAATTTCATGAGTTTGAATTGATTTGAACATAATTTAGGCTAAGTCCTTAAGAGGGAATTAAAGGACTTAGGAAAGATTTTTGGAATTTGAATTTGGATTTCAATCATAGGTTTTAATTATTTGGAATTGATTCATGATTTGATAAAATCCATTGAAATTGATTCAAGGTTTGATTTGGAGTTAAAGTTGATATGAGTTTGGAGTTGATTTGAATTTGACTTAAAGGAAGGAAGTGAGGAGTTGGTTCAAGCTATAGGGTCAGCAAATTTTCTTAACACCCCTAAGGCAAGACCTATTCTTATGGCTAACTCTTCTAAGTCTCAGAGGTTAGTTAAGTGTTCAGCTAATGACTAAATGTATCTTAAGACTAAAGAACTCTTAAAGGTTAAGAGAAGTCCTATGTCTAAGATGAAGGGGTTGAGAGCTCATTCTAAAAATGAGATCAACAAAGGACGCTCAATAGGTATGGTGTGATTGCATGTATTGGTGTTGATTGAAACGATCACAAGTTAGATGATCTACTCCTAATTCAAGGTGTAAAACAAATCCAGAGCTTAGTGAAATGTGACTCTACTCATGTCAAAGGCATAAGAGAGGAAAGGAGGAATCCACTAGGGATAGTGTATGTGAACCTTTCACTAAGGAATTAGGTTCAAATCATCCACAAAGGGATGAGAGGCTTGATTTGATTCTCACTGGGGGAGATTGATTTGATTTTTTAAGTTCCACTGGGGAAGAGGGTTGAATTTGTTTTAATTTATTGTTTATTTAATTGTGTTTATTTTGACTCCACCGGGGATAGACAAGCGAACTCTCCACTATGGAGGCAAGTTCAAGTCACCCACAAGGGAGGAAAGGCTGTGAAATCCACTAAGGGATTAGAATTCTAAGTCCGGTGGGGAGCTAAAAAAATTTGCATCTCACTGAGGATGAGAAAAAGATTTGATTTGTATTGATTGATTATTTTTTGTTTGTTTCATATTTTTAATTTTGGATTTTGAGATGGGTAGAGACCAGTTGCTGGGGTGATCTATTGGCAAGGAAACAAATTGAACCCAACCTAGGCATTGAATGAATGCCTCTGGGGAATTAAATAAAAGATACCAAAATTAATTTCATTTTTTTTAGTTTATTTTGATGGGTCCCATCATGATGGACTATCAGTAGGAGCCGTGGCTTAGACCTAATTGATTCACTAATCCAAAGAGAGTAGTCTACCAACCACAAGTGACTCCAACCAAAGGGATGCCTTTCGGTTTGCAATGGTCAAGTCCTAAGAAAAAGTGGGGACTCATATCTTCTAGAAATAAGAAACCACTAGGGCTATTTGTTAGGGCGACAACATATCGAACCCGACCAAGGGCTGAGTATTGAGTAAATGCCACTGGGAGACTTAAATCAGCTCAAAAATAGTCAAAGATTAATTTTATTTTTAGATTTATTTTGATGGATTCCATTAGTTTGTGATGGATCACACTAAGAAGGAGCTTATATTAGTCTAGACCTATCTCAGATTTACAGAACTAAAGGGAGTAGCTTCCCAGCCATTGGGAGAACTATCCGACCAAAGGAGTGTCTTTCGGTCTGCAATGATCATTCGAGGGAAGAAAGCTTGATGACTCACATCTACCACTACAATAGACCACTGGGGTGATCAGTTGCTTTGGGTAACAAAGCAAACCTGACCTAGGGCGGCCGGTTGGTTTGTGACAGTCATGCTAAAAATAATGCGTCATAGTCTTACATCTTCCAAAGTGGAATGACTGCTGGGGTAACCTGCTTATGGAAAAATAGATTGAACCCGATGACTACAGATTGAGTACCGAGTCAGGGATTTATCTCAACTCAAGTAGTCAGTAAATTCTTATAGGGAGTTATGCTGACACTGCCCTAAAGATATGATGCCTGCTTGGAAAAAGGGGCCCTTTGAGTGCTTGAATCCCTAATCCACAAGCAAATTAATTTGTTTATTTATCATGGACCATATTAGTTTGTGAGGGATCAAGTTGAGAAGGAGCTTATATCAGCCTAGATCTATCTCAGATTTATTGAACCAAAGGAGAATCTGTGCATCTGCTGAACAAATTCTCCAACCATAGGGGTGGCTACTAGGAAAGGGGGATTATCAAATCCAAGAGTAACCCGGGTAGTGTCTAAATGGGGTCGCAAAGAACGTGATCCAAATAGAATGCCCACTGGGAGAGGGGATGCTAAGGGATTAATCCAAAACCTTAGAGAAGATGATATGGCTAGTCATATGTTAAATAGGTATTCGGTGGCCAACTCAAGGAGAAAGTGCGAGGACTCACATCTGCCAAGAGTGGTGTATCCACTAGGTGTGTCTTTGTCAGCATAGCAAACATCAACCAACCTAAGGTGTCTGTCTGTTTGCAACAATCGGCATAGAAAGAAAGCTCAAGGACTCATATCCTCCTATAGCGAAACTAGTTGCTAGGATAGTCTGTCTTCGGCTCGACAGGTGCTATCCAACCTAGGGCGACTACATAGTGAATGCCACTAGAGGACTTATATCAACTCAAACGTAGTCAAGAGGAAAGGAGCCTCTGGGAGACTTATCTGAGACCTCAAATATACTCGACCTAGTTAGATCATGATGATTAGTTCAAGAAGAAAGCACAGGGACTCACATCATCTTAAATAAAATCAACACGGGGTAGCTTACTAGCTGGGCAGTGAAGTCTACCATATTAACAAGGTGCTTATTAGTTTGCAATGGTCAAGTTAGGAAGAAAGTGTAGGGACTCACATCTTTCAAAATAAAGAACCACTGGGGTGACATACTAGCGAGGTAACATGTAAACCTGACCTAGAGTAGCTAATGAGTGAGTGTTATAGGGGGCTTGCTCCCACATCAAAGTAGCCTGAGATAAAAAGATATGTGTTTATTTTATGCATGTGTTAAAAGGGAATAGGATGCCTCTGGGAGACTTTTACACTTACCTTAAACATGCATAGGGATTTGATGAAATGGTACCACAGATGGCAGCCAAGAATTCTCATTAAGAAAGGATGTCACTCGAGTTCTCTCACACCTAACTTAGTTGTGCTAATTGAAATAGGATGCCTCTTGGGTTCTCTCACACCTATTCTAATAGCGCTTGGGAATGTGTTCGTGTTATGAAGAATGATAGGATGTTGCTGGGGAACTCTTACACCTAACCTAAACACAATGCAAGACAAGCAAATAACACTTGGAATGAAGAAAAGATTTTGTTGATTGAAAGAATTATTTTCAAACATGATTTTTTATGGATAATATTTCTTCAAATAGAGCCCATTAATTGGAAGCATTGAGTGTTCCCCTTTACAACCAACAAGCTGATAAGATTCTCCTTGGTAGCCTTCTATGACATGGGGCTTTCCCAAGTGGGTTCAAACTTGCCTCCCATCTTTCACAAGCAATTGATCTCCTTAGACTAACATAAGTTCTCCTACTTGGAAAACCTAGGACCTACTTATTGTGAGCTTGAATCATTTCCGGCCAACTCGAGGTTCTGGCATGCCCATGGGCGACTCTCTGCCAAACCTTTGAGCTCTTCTAACCATAACTTTGCATTATGCTCTGTAGTGATCTTGCTCCCAATGCTATCCTTAGTGATGGGAGTTGAACTTCTAAAGGTAGAATGGCTTCGGACCTATACACTAAGAAAAAGAGAGTAGATTGAGTTGGAGTTCAGTATGTCATGTGGTAGGCCCACAAGGGTTCAACCAACTACTCGTTCCACTGCAATTTGTTTTCATAAAGGGTCTTCTTTAGTATTTGGATGAGACTTTTATTGAATGCTTTTGCTAAGCCATTCACTCTGGGGTAGTTGATGGTGGAGTATCTCCAATCTATACCATGTCTTCTGGCAAAGCTATTGATCTTGGTGCTATTGAATGCAGTATCATTATCGAATATAATTCGTCAAGGCACCTCGAACTTATATATGATATGGTTCTTGAAAAATTGAAGCACATGCTGAGTTGTGATCTCTCAGAGTGGGATTGCCTCCGCTCGCTTGGAAAGGTAGTCGGTGGTGGTTAAGATGAACCGATGACCCTTAGAAGAAGGAGGATCGATAGGTCCCATAATGTCGGTGCCCCAACACTCAAATGGCCATGAGGTCAGTGTAGGGTGTAGAATGTTGGGTGGTTGATGTAAAGCCACACCATGTACCTAACACTGATGGCATCTCCTAGCTATATCCATGAAGTCTATAATAATCGAAGGCCAGTAGTATCCTACTCTCTTGATCTTCATCTTCATCTTTGAACCAAATTGGTGCACTTTGCATAGACTTGAATGTACCTCTGTTATAATGCCATGGGCTTCGTGTTTATCTAAACAATGTACCCACATTTGATCAAAGGACCGTCAGTGCATGGTGCCATCAACAAGAGCATAGAGAGAGCTCTATTTCACCTAATGGCTTGTGACTTTTCTTGAGGTAATTTGTCAAATTCAAATAGTCATGAATGGTTGCCTCCAATCTAGCTCCTTGTCTTTATAGGCAATGACAACCTCCCCTTCAAGAGAAAGTCTCTCGATGAGTTCAGCATCAATAAGGGATAGGACTTGTCTATTTTGAACCCTTATTGGAATGGACTCATCTTTCGGACATGCTAATTCTTTGGCAAGTTTAGGCAAAGCATCTACTAGTGCATTCTCTGCTTAGGGAACCTTGTAGATGGTGACTTCAGGGATATAGGCCAACAACTTCATGGTATACTTGTGGTAATGTAGAAGCTTGGGTTTGAGAACCTTGTAGGACCTGACAATCTGATTGATGAACAATTGAGAATCCCTAAATATGTTAATGTTCTTAACACCAATAGTGATGGCTAACTCAGACTAGCATTCAAAGCTTCATATTAGGCTTTGTTGTTGGTGTAGAAAAGATCTCATCACATCGGTCAGAGTTAGAGAATTATACCATTGCTTTCCTAAGAGTAGATTGTGGTGCTTCCCTTTATGAAAAGAAGTCGCACCATCAAAATACATCTCAATGATGATTAACCTCCCTAAGTTCATGATTTGTTCATCAAGGAGATCATAACTAAGCGGAGAATTAACGAGAAGTGAGTGTATTGCTAAAAAATTCGCTAGTGCTTGTCCTTTTACCATACAAAGGGGTATGAATGTGATATCAAACTGTGAGAGAATCATGGACCATCGTGCCAAACCTTCGGATAGCGTTGGCCATGTCATGAGATACTATAGTGGATTGGTTCTGAAAATCAAGTTCACCTTACGAGAAAACATATACTATTGTATCTTTTGGGAGGAAAAAATCAAAGCGAGATAATGTTTCTCAATGAGTGGATAGTTTACTTTAGCAAGAATCAGACAACAGTTGAGATAGTAGAGAGCACTCTCCTTCTCTTCGTTGGCTTGGGCCAACAAAGCACCAGAGAGTTGTCCAATGCAGTGTAGAGGATGAGTGGCTCGCCGATAGGGATGCTAGAACCCATGGCTTCATCAAATATTGCTTGATATCTTCAAAGGCATGTTAACACTTATCATCCCACTTGAACTTAGCATCCTTTTTGACAAGTGTTGAGAATGGCTTGCATCTCCTCGATAGGTTAGAAATAAAGTGTCTTAGATACGCCAGCCATCCTTGGAAAGATCTGAGTTGGGATTCATTTTGAGGTTATATTATCTTAACCGCTCAAAAACTACTCAAGTTAAAGAGATTGTCTTCCTTTTCTATTCTTGACTACTAGATTATTAACATAGCACTCAACCAGATGATGGATGAGTTTATTGAAGATCTGAGTCATGGCCCGTTGGTATGTAGCACCAGCATTTTTAAGGCCTAAAGGTATGACCATATAACAAAATATTCTGATTGGGGTTTGAAAAGCAGTGTTTCTTTCATCCTTGAGGGCCATCTTGATTTGGTTATAGCTAGATGACCCATCCATGAAAGAGAAAATTGCATGAGATGAGGTGATGTCCACCATTAATTTTGGTATATGAAGAGAAAACTCATCCTTAAGACATGCCTTGTTTAAGTCCTTGAAATCGAAGCATATACAAATTTGGCCATTCTTCTTTTTAATTGGTACGAAACTGGCTAACCAAGTAGGGCATTTTTCTTCCCTGATGAAACTAGCATCGATCAATTTCTTGACTTCAAAAATGACCTGTTGTTCGATTTCTAATCGCATGCATCTAGGAGCTTGCTTGATAGGATTAGCGCTAGGATCTATTGCTAGCTTGTGGACTACTATGTTAGGAGATAATCCAGGCATCTCTTCATAACTCCATGAAAAGTAGTCCTTAAACTACCAATAGCCTAACTAAGTCATTATTTCTTCTTCATTCAAAGAACGAACGATGTATGTCGCATGGATTTTCTTATCCGGTTGATTTTTTAAGCTTGTCAATTATTGAATGGATCTCCTCTTCAAATTTTGGTGGTGAATCTTTGATTTGGAGATCATCTGGATCATTTAAGGTTTCTAAGCACACATTCTCAGAAGAGTTGGTGTTGTGTGGAAAGAACCTATCAAACTCCAAATGATTGGTGATAACTAGCGAATCATCATCGCCTGGACCCATCTAATCAAATTCTACTTGATTGTGCTTCACTACCTATATTATCTCACAGTTTCTCAAAATACTCTGACCCATGCCTGGACCATGTATGAGGAACTAAACATTTCTATATAAGATTATGAACACAAGGTGAGTAAAAGTCAAATAGTAATTCCATTAATTCTTTATATGAATTCTCCTCAAGTTCTACATCAACTTGAGGAGGATGATCCCAAAAAAGAATCTATTCTTTCATATCATTGGAAGACTTAGGGGCTTCCTTAACTACTAAACCTTCAACTTTTGGGGTGAAAGTGAGGTTAGAGCTAAGGTTCCCAATACCGATAGTTTTACATACATTTGATTTGAATACTTTGCTTTGTCTCTGAGGCATCTTCAACATTGTCCAAAAGTCACCTCCAATGGAACCCGTTGAGAGAGGTTGGCTAGTATACTGATCACATTAAACTCATCCTCTGATTTAGATTCTAAGTCTATGCGAATAGTAGGGGTACCGCTATGAATTGGAACATAACCACTGTTGGCTAATGGCCAACCAGGGGGTCTTCCACCTCTAGAATTACCTCTATTTTTCCCTACCTCTACCGGTAGAGGTTGAGTCATCTACCCACATGTCCATATGATGGAATGAACAGGGTGGAATGTGATGTGTGGATCTATTTCTTCTTCAATTTCTTGTTCACTTAGATTTTTTTTTCTTTCCTTTTTATTTTGGCTTTTCTCTTCTTTTTTTCTTTTTCTTTTACTTTTGAATTTGAGTTTTGTCCAAGTTTACGAGAAAGGGTGTTTTGGGGAAGATAGTAGGTTGCATCCTCATATATCTCATCCTCTCTAACTAAAAATAGCTTTTCATCTCCTTTGACACAATACTCAATCCCATCCTTCCTGAACTTCATGCACTGATGGAGGGAGGATGGAATTATCTTGTTCTTATGTATCCAAGGCCTACCGAGCAAAGCGGTGAATGAAGTATTTGAATCAATTTTATAAAACTTGGCTTCAGTCTTCCAGTCACCTACCTCCAAAGGTAACACTATGGAACCTAAAGCTCTCTCTCTTTATTCATTGAATCCTCTCAACATCATCATCCATCTCCTCGAGTTTGGAGATGTTGATCTTTAAATAAGCAAAAGTCTTTAGACTCATAATGTTCACCAATGCATTTGGATCGATGGGAACTCTAGTATGAATCGCCCATTTTAATTGTGTAATATAGAGGGACGGTTGTGCTCCAAGTCTCCCAGAAGAAGGTCTTCATCTATGAAAGTGATCCCCTGAGCTTCTTTGGAATAATGTGCCTCATCTCCAATAGTGGTCTAAGCTAAGCATATCTCAGGATCAAGGAGAGCTTTGATTAATGATTCCCTCATCTCTTTGGATAAGACATGGGCATCATATATATTTAGCTTAGATGGCTGCTTTCTTAGGTGAGAGAGGACATTGTAGTGCACCTTGGGCTGATCCTCCACAAGCATATCCCAAGGTGGAGCATCCTGTGGAGGGGCTTCTCGATCCTCTGAACCAATGGCTTGTTTCCCTCTATCTTGAGGTGCTGCCCTAGGAGGTAGAACCTTGTCACTACAGAGGTTGACTTCGGTGATCTCTTGTGGCGGTGGTAATGGAAGGTTCTACCGCATCGCTCACCTACAGCTTCTCCTATGAGACCCTCCGAATCAGATGATTCCAAGTCGATCTCAAGAGGTGAACCAATAGTATTCAATGTAGGAAAATTCAACTCTGAATCATAAAGAGGAAGATCAAAATTAATATAGTTGTTGTTTAGAATTGAAGGGTTATTTAGAATAGATTCAGACAACCCATCGAGTGACACGATGTAATTCAAACTAGCTTTATTCTTCAATTTCTTAGATTTGATAGGAGGTACAAAGTAGAAATCAAGTAAAGTAAGTGGGGTAGGGGATTTGATGCCCTTATCCGCCGATACAAGATGTCTACTAGTAGAAGAAGAAATTTGAAATAGTGGTAGCAATGGTGGATTGGAGGTCGGACGGTGGTGGTTACACCACTGGGCTATCCCAGAAGCATGGTTGTTCACCGGCCTGAGCTTTGCCTTTCCTTAAGTTGGCTCGGCAACTTGCAAACCTTCCTTGATGTTGGAGGTTTGAGCTAACTGTGCACGCAAAGAAAGTTTCTTGATCTAAGACTGGTTTGATAAGGAGATATCCCAACCTTCTTTAGTTTTGGAAGGATATTAAGTATCCCCAAGGATTATCCTAATGAAACTGAATGGTTGGTCCCCAAGGTATTCCTTCGGGATAACTATAGCACTTGTCTTGAAGCTATGTTCAAACCAGTCCTTGAATGTAAAGCAATCCTCCAAAACATGACCAAGCATGCGGTGGTAGGGGAAAAAGTTAGGATCATTGCTTTTGCCCACTTCCTTCGGCCTTCTAGGTTCGGGTAGGTGAAAGTCAAGTTTCTTTAAGAGATTCTTAAAGATTTTCCTAACTACCACCCTCTTAAATGAATATGGTTTGTTAAGTTTATCCAAAAGAGTAGGTTGATGGTAGCTACCTGGCAGCGAGTATGTGTACCACTTCTGCTGTGGATATGGCTGAGGAGGAGGTGGTGTAGGCCATGGAGGCTAGTGTGGCGGCTGGTAGGGCTGCCTCGGTGGTGGTAAAGGAGGCAGAAGCGATGGCTATGGAGCACGAGGTATCTCAAACTGCTCTAGGCTATTTCCCTTATCATCGCTACTACCCGGGCTTCTTCTCATATATCTTCTAGTCTTTGGCTTTATTGATAGATTTGTAGAAGGTAACTGTTTGGCTTCTCCTTGCAAGCTAGTCGCCTTATTGATTAATTTCTAAAAAGTTTTTATGGTGAAACCTTTGAGCATGAATGCAATAAGGCAATGGATATTCTTAAGCAGAATCTCGATGGCATGTTGTTCAGATAACTGTGGTTTATATTTCTTACTCAAATTACACCATCTGAGAATGTAATCAATAAGGGACTCACCAAAGTTTTATTGAGCCACAACGAAATCGCCAACAGTGACCCTTTGCTGAGCTCTAGCAAACCTCTTAATAAAGAGTTGCTCCAACTCAGCAAAAGTCTTTACTAATCTATTGAAAAGGTCAGCATACCAATCAAAAGCTATCTCTACTAAGCTACTGGTGAAGAGATGGAAAAGTAAAGTTTCATTGCCGTGTTACAATAACTAGCTCTAAAATGCTTGATGTGTTGCCTCGCACCCACGCCATCAAAACTCTTGAAGAAAGGTGGTACAAACCATTAGGATATTAGATTGCATCAAATTCTCTCAGAGTGTCCACCCTTTGAACTAATGATCCTCGCTTGAGCCAATGCTTCCTTCACCTGCTGCTCAACCATGGACTTGATATCCTTTTCCTGTATGGAGGTACTATCCACTACCTTCCTATACATGCTAGTGTTACCTTGCTCTACTGGAGATAAAGTCTTGGCTAGTCCAAGACATGCACCAACTCTGGCTAACTAGTCTCAGCTGTGGTAGGATGAACTGTTGGGGCTTGGTTCTGCAATTCTAAGACAGTTGCTAAAATATCCTTGAGCCTCTTCTCCATCCTTTCTATCTTTTCATCCTTTTGTTTGATCTGTGCTAGGAGGTGTTGGGTCGAGTGGGCTGTGTCTTCCTACTCAAGCTCAACACCTTCCATTGTCTATCGCTCTCTGAGGAGGGATCCCCTAGTATTCATCATGTAAACCCCAATTGAGTTTCCTAACAAATCATATTCATTGGGATCAAAGCTGATCTTCTCCTCATCAGACCAATCATACCCCAGAATTTTTTTCTTTTTGAAAAGATAATGTCCCACTATCTCCTTAAGAGAATGATCAATCAGAATGGGCACAAATGATTTTGATTGACTGATGTGATCACTATCATGTACTGAGTGGCATCAGACCTCCCCTGCTATCGGAGAATCAATCCTATGAGGACTGTACTCACTAGAAGAGACACACTCCTAACTATCACTGACTCTGAAAGGGGTGACACTACTAGGAGGTCTTACTATCATTAGTGCAACTATGCTATCATCTGCTCCCTTTACAACAGCTGCCACCATCTCCATGTCCTGCTAAACTGGTGGTGTTGGTAAAGGACACCACTATGCTTTGGGGTCTCCATTCTCTCGCACCACAACTAGGCGAAGGTTCAAGGGAGCTCATGCATAGGTAGTGTAGATGGAATAGGATCCCTTGGCCGTAGCCGGATCACCAACGGGGTACGCTTCTCCTCGGATGTGGCCTTCATGGCATTCGGTGGAACTGGAGATGCTACAACGTGAATGGATGATGTCGGACAGAGGGTAGAGCGGTGTGGTGGAGACACCACCAACTCTCTTAGGATGGGGACCCTTTATCTATGGTGGGTCATCCCTGTAAGTAAGATACTATCTGTATGATTGATGTGGGTAGTGCACCGATCAGGGAAATCAATGAGTGCGGAGGCCACTACCTGCCGACCAAACCTCCGCCTCTCTCTGCTAGTGATCTGTACTGAAGTGCGGGCCTCTCTGGCCCTCATCTGTCATAGGTGTTTCCCCACACTGCGGGGAATGATAGATCATAAATCAAATTGAGCTCGGACAACGCTCAGTTCTCGCCAACCTGTAATTGATCGGAGGCCGCATATGGCCTCCTACTGCTAACCTGGGATTGGTGAACCACTGATGGAGGTGAAGTATGGATCTTCCTAGCATCCTCTCTATCTGACCTAGAGGGAGGATGAAATGGGTTCACTGTAACCAATGGGGTGATCAGAGTGGGTACCTCCTCCACAGCTGATCGCATAGTGGCCTTCATCTCCCTAGCAATATGTGTATGATACCGCTTAATCATGCAATTTTATTTCTCCTCTAAGTCTTGGTGGGGTGAGTGGAGTAAGAACTAGACCCAACCTCAAAGGCTAGGGAGGCAATATCTTGGATCAGAGGAGCCTTACCCTTAGAGGGTGTCAATGAGTGGTGCTAGCGGGTAGCATGGGAAACCACGAGGCACGCAGGCACTGTCACTTTCACTAGCACTGCTAGAACTGATGGGACTACCACTGCTTTCCTCTTTAATGAGGGGATATCAGAATTTGATGGCAAGTCAACCTGAATGACCGGCTTCTGCCCGACCACTGTGGTCCCGCTAATAGTGGTGATGGGAGTGCACTCATAAGTAATCCGCGCCCCCTCGAAACCTCTACCAAAATGGATGAGATGGGTGTAATCGACGAGGGCTAGCTTGATCCAGGTCAAGTCCATCTCATGGGAAAAGGTAAACACATACTGAGAAGCCATAATAATCAACTGTAACTAGAAAACTGAATTGAAGTTGTAACTGAGACTGATGCTGAACAAGAGTCTACAATATTGAAAATGAACTTGGATTAGATATCTGTCTTGTTGATTTTTGAATTTGAATTTAAAATTTGAACCCACATCCAACATCTTAGAAGTGTTAAGTGAGGTTCAAATGAATTTAGAGATTTGATTGGAAAGAAAATTTTTTGAATATGGAATCCACTTTCAACAAATTTGGGTATGTTGAAAATGAGTCCAAATATTTTTAGAAAGATGCTTCCATAGGTTCATGTTTGAAATTAGATTTTGATTTGAGGACCCCTTCCTTTAATAAATTTGGGTATGTTAAAGTAAGTGGTAATGGTTTTGTTTTGATTTGATTATTTGGAATCCACTCACTTAGAAAATTTAGGTATGTTAAGTGAGGTGTTTGAAAATAATTTCTTCTTTTGTTTCTTTGTTTGTTTTCTAGTGAATCATGTGAATTTTGAGAATGAAATCTTCACTTAGCAAATTTGGGTATGCTAAATGAAGAATCCAAATTTTTTATTAATTTTTTGAAAAATAGGATCTTTACTTAGCAAATTTAGGTATGCTAAATAAAGGATCCAATGTGATTGATTTTGTTCTCTTGATTTTTTTTTTGAAAGAGGATTTCTACTTAGCAAATTTATAAATAGGAGATCCAAGTGTGCTTTATTTTGATTTTGTTGAAAGAGGATTCTTAGCAAATTTAGGTATGATAAGGAAATCCAAATGTGTTTCATTTTGATTATTTTGAAGAGAGGATCCTTAGCAAATTTAGGTATGCTAAGGAAATTCAAATGTGGTTTGTTTTGACTTTGTTGATTTTTTGAAAAGGGAATCCTTAGCAAATTTAGGTATGCTAAAAAAATCCAAGTGTGTTTCATTATTTTGATTTTGTTTGAAAAGAGGATCCTTAACAAACTTAGGTATGCTAAGGAAATCAAATGCATTTAGATTTTGAAAAGGGGATTTTCATTTAGCAAATTTTGTATGCTAAATGAAAGATCCAAATGTTGTTCCATTTTGAAAAGGAGGATTTTCACTTAGCAAATTTGGGTATGCTAAATGAAAGATCCAAATGTTGTTTTATGTTTTGAAAAGATGTTTATTGACTTTATTTTACAAAGAGGATCTTCACTTAGCCAATTTGGGTATGCTAGATGAAGAATCCAAATGTTGTTTTAATTTTGGAAAGATAATTATTAATTTTGATTTTTGAAAAGATGTTTGTTGATTTTTTTTTTGAAAAGATTATTGTTTTTTCTTATTTTGAAATAAAATCTTCATTCAGTAAATTGAGTATAATGAATGGAGATATTCATTTGTGCTTTTGGAAAATATGATTGTTGATTTTGATTGAAAGTAAAAATTTTCATTCAATAAATTTGAGCACATTGAATGGAAGTGTTCATTTGTGCTTTTGGAAAATGTGATTATTGATTTTGTTTGAAAATGAAAACCTTCATTCAATAAATTTGAGTATATTGAATGAAAGTGCTAATTTATGCTTTTGGAGAATCTAACTAAAACCCAAAAAATAGAGAATATCTAAAAAAAATGACACATTCCCAAGCATGTTATAAACAAATTGGACTTTGCACCCCACACATGGGTAACCAAGTCCACCTAGCCTTTTTTGGATTATGCTTAAGGGTATAAGCAACCTGCACAACAAGACCAATTACATTTTTATTAAAATGGCCCTTAAGCACAATCCCCTATAGAAGATAATTATTAGACTAAATCATCCTACCATTCATTCCACGCACATACACCCTAAAATCCAGACTAAAATAAAAGATCACAAAATAAAGCAAACATCAAACCATGCACCACCCTAACATAGGATTATAGTGGTGACTTAATCTAATGTGTGCCATGTAAGGTTTGTGTGGTATGCTTAGCTAGGCTTTAAGGTTAGGATTTTGTAAGTGTGAAAAGGTTCAACTTAGGAGAGTAGTCTCATTTAAGTTATTTAGTTGATATGGGTTAATTTTATTTGATGAATTGATTTGGTTTGAATGAACCTACTTAATTACTAAGGTTGTAAAGAGAGTTAAAGAGAAGAGAACATCTCTTTCCTCCCCACCTTAAGTGATTTCTAAGGTAGATTCATTAATGATTTTAGTTTGGTGTATGTTTTATTATGTATTTTAATTAATCCTAAGTTTAGATTTTCTCTAAATAAACTTATTAAAAAAGAGGCATTTTAAGATCAAAGTGAATTACTATCACAAATCACACAATATTTTATTTCTTTCCCAT
This sequence comes from Cymbidium sinense, assembly GCA_021442155.1. Lineage (NCBI taxonomy): Eukaryota > Viridiplantae > Streptophyta > Magnoliopsida > Asparagales > Orchidaceae > Cymbidium > Cymbidium sinense. The sequence continues at coordinate 89,872,124 of CM038232.1, read as the reverse complement.
TTGTGTATCATGCACATGAATAAATCCTAAGCATATCTATACATACAATGGGAATGCTTAGCATACTTTAGAATGAATGCTAAGTGAGTTACTTAAGAAAATTCGAATGCTTTATGATGCATAATTTTCATTAATTAGAAAAGAAGTTCTCTTATCCACTTTTTACATGCACATATGTATGTATGAAAGGCATAAGTGAGTACGACAATTGTTAACTGGTGTAAAGTACAAGATCTACTTATTACTTAAAGCCTCACAACCTGGGATTGTCTAGACTAATATACCATATTCCTTAAATACAAACATATGTAAAAAGAAATGAATGAAAAGAAATCTAGAAAATTCATAATTATTAATAAAATATCTTAAAAATTACAAATTAATCCTCTTTATGTTTAGCTATAGAAAGTTAATCAATGAAATTAAAATCCCAAATGATTTTGAGTATTTTAAGAATAATTTCCTAATCAAGATTTTAAATAAATAACTAATTAATCACAAAATATTAGCCTAAATACTTTAAAATTGTTACAATTCATTTCTCATAATTTTTTAGCATGTTTATATATTTTCTCATAAATTTTGGTCTTGTATGTCATGTTTTCTTAATTTTAAAGTCTTTTACCATTAATTGGATTAAAAATTATATAATTTAATTAATCATAAAATCACAATCGCACTTTTAAATTTCATTAATGATTTTATTATTCGGTTTTTCTTCAATAGGTCCAATCAATTGCAATTAATATATATATATATATATATATATATATATATATATATATATATATATATATAGGTCCAATCAATCGTAATTAAAATATATATTAACTAAAATTTTTTGATTAAACTTAAGTGGTGTATTTTCACTTGAATAGGCTTAAGGTTTAGTAGCCTAAGAAGATTACTTTGTAATGTCCATTTGACATTCTTTATTCACTTATAAATGTGTGATTAGTTAATAGCGCTATCATATTTATGTTTAAAATTAAAATCTATAAATGCATGATATGTGAATGATATGGCTATCATCACTAGAAAATAAAAAACATATATAAACTTTTTCTCATATAAATCAAAATATATGAATATGCTTATAAACCTAAACTAATAAAAGTGAATGAAATCTCTATTTATAACTCTTATTCTTACATACACTCTTTGAAGGTATATAGTCTTGACACCTTAGGGCTATTACTCATCCGAAGGAGGTCTTAGATACCTCATCTCCCTAATTTAATAATGATACATACCTATAAAGATTGTGTAGAAAATACATGTAAAATTTAAATATTTTTTTTAAATTTAATGCCATATCAATTTAAAAAATTCATTCCACATATATTCATGTTTATATCAACACATAAAAATTCTAAGTGATAAATGTATTGATATGAACAAAAATCTAATATTTTTTAATGATAAAATAAATATATAATTATTTTATAATGAAATATTAAAATGATAAAATAAATACATAATTATTTTAAAATGAAATTTTAAAAATGATAAAATGAATACATAATTATTTTAAAAAAATATTAAAGTGATAAAATAAATACATAATTATTTTAAAATAAAATATTAAAGTAATAAAAGAAATATATAATTATTTTAAAATAAAATATTAAAGAGATAAAATATATACATAATTATTTTAGAATGAAATATTAAAGTGATAATATGAATACATAATTACTTTAAAAAATGAAATATTAAAGTAAGGCAGAGTTCAAGGATATTATTAAGTAAATCATCACTTATTTCTATTAATCTTAAAGTGTCTTTCATGTGATTATAATTTCTTTTGAATTTAACCCTGCCAACCTCATTTTTAGATTGAGGTCAAACTGTTACATTGCATTATAACTTTAATAAAATTTTTTAGGAAAATTTTAAATATAATTAATTGAAAAAAATATATAATTTGTCTCATTTATTTATTCAAAATAATTACCAAAATTCAAATTCAAATGTAAGGAATCATGAATTCTCTTAAATATAACTCAAATCAAGTAACTACTCTAAAAGTATGAAAGCTAAAATCTAAATTTGGCCAAACTGTGATTTGAATTTTAATTTGCCATTCCAAAAAAAATTAATTTAACTTACTAAATCCACTTTGAATCTACAAAAAATAACATAAAAAAAAGATAAATTAAATCAAGTCTAAATATCAAACATAAATTTGATCATATTTAAATAAAAATAATTAACTATGAGATAAGTAGAAAAATCCAATTTAATTACTTAAATTATACACTTATATTATCATTAATATTTATTAAATATAAATAAAAAATCATATTTATACATACAAATAAAAGTTATAAACTTTTCTAGATTAATATTATAATCTTCAAAATCAAGTAAAAAGTTGTGCAAGATTTGTTGTTTTTTAAAGAATGTGTCAAAATTCAAAAAAAGGAAACTTGTGAAGCCTAAAAAAAGAAGCACCAAATCACGTAGAAAAAGACAAGTCATCTTGTCTCTCAATGCTTGCATTTTCTCCACACTTGCATGCAATGCTGTCTCTCTCTTTCTCTCTCTATCTCTCTCAAATTCGATCAAATTCAGCAGGCCATAGTGGTGACTCAATCTTTGGAGTATTTGGCTAAGAGGCACTCAACAAGCATCTCAGTAGGCTTCATTTCTTCCAAATGAAGCTACTTCTTAGCAGAATTCTATTGGACATCAGCTTCGGTGAGATATAATTCTAGAACACTTAAAAAGCCTTAGGACTCTCATGTTTGGTGTCTTGAATACTTGCATCGTTATGATCCAACCTTTAGATCCCATGCACTTTACTTTTTAATCTTTTTGGCGAGAGTTTAGAGACAATCAAGGCTATTTATTTTATATGTTTAGAATGAATAGTCTTGATTAGGTTGAATGATATAGTAATTTGATTCCACATATTAAGCCATGATTAACTCTATTATTTGATCATTGATCTAATGATCACGATTAATCCAATAATTTTAATTACTAAATTAAATTGAGTTTAAGAAAAAGAGAAGTTAATCAATCTTTAAAATTCTTTCAAATAGAAATAATGAGATCAAACAAAATAAAAAATGTGTAAATTAAATTACCATAAAATCTAAGTAAAACTTAATGGTAAAAAAACAAAACTAATAATATTATATTTATTATAATGAAATATAACAAGTTCTTTGAACAAAATTTATGAAAGTCAGTTTTAAAAAAAATTAAATCAAGTCTTAATTTTTTTAATTTATAAGTAGTTGATTCTAAAGATTAAGAAGAAAATTCAATTATGTCCTATATCCTCAATTTAATTTTTAGTTATGATCAATTAAATTTTAATTGATTAGTTACTCATATAAATTTTTTTAAAAAATTAATAACTAATTTAAACCACATTCTAAAAAAAATTATTATAAACTCGCTTAAGACATGGACAATTGAAGTCAAGGAAAATTATGAGCAAAAGTATATAATTAGTATTCTAAATATCATAATTAAATTGTTTAAACTAATTGATCAAATGTATAAGAAATCAAATTTAAATTTAAATGATTCAAAATTTTTATGAATAAATTTAGAAGTCAATGAAGAACTCCAAAAAAAAAAAAAATTAAATTCTATATGTATTTTGAAATTAATATTAACACTTATGATATAATAATATTAAAAAAAGGTAATTCATTAAAAGCTTCTCGATATTCCTAAAATTCTCACTAACATTAAAAATAAATTTGTAATAATTTAAAAGATGATTATATTATTTAATTGAATTTTAAGAGATAAGGTTAAGTTATTTTAAAATGATATATTTAGTTAATTAATATTTCAATCAATTAAGTTTAGAAAAGATCCACTAAGACATAATAGATAGAACCAAATATATATATATATATATATATATATATATATATATATATATATATATATATATATATATATATATATATATATTTTTAAATTTGGATGTTTTAAAATATAAAATAATATAATAAAAAAAATAATTTAAAGCTATCTCAAATTTTCTTACAACATTTCCCAACTTTAAAGAATGTCTTCATAATTTTGGAGATATTTTAGCATCAACATTGCATTTTATTTAATCATTTAATTTTTTTTTGAACATTTGAGGGAATTTAATCATAAACTCACACACACAACTCATGTATAAGGACATGAACTCAAAACTTTTGGTTGAATGTCAAAGCTCTCAACCACTAGGCTAAGGTGTCTTGTACATTTAATCATTTAATTAATAATAAAATGATAATTAATAATTCTTTTTTAATCAAAATATTATAAATATATCTTTAAGTGTGTTTTTTCACCTTGAGATATAACATATGAAATTTTGAAACCATTTTAAATTTAAATCATAATTAAGATTAATTAAAAAATTTAATTTGGTTAATAATTAAAGAAAACATCAATAGTTAAAATTCATAAAATACATTTAATTTAGACTCTTAGTCTGAATCTTCATCCTTTGATGAAATGTTCACTCTATTAGGGGTGTGCATTATTTGATTTTAACCAAAAAACCAAACTGAACCAAAGTTTTTGAGTAATTTGGTTCAGTTTTGAACTTAGTAATTTGGATTTTGGTTTTAATTAATGAAAACTTTGGTTTTTGGGTTTTGGATCGGTTTGTTAAATAAAATTTTGGATGGAATCAAATAAACCAAACTAATTATATGATATACACTATTATTAATTTATATATTATGCTTATAGTAAGAATAAATGTAAACTACTATTGCTTGTTCATTATACAATAAAATATTATGTAAATAATTTTTTAAATGTAGCGAACTTCGGTTTATCCAAAACCAAACCAAAATAACCTAACCAAATTATTATTGGTTTGTTTGGTTTTACATTTTATTTAGTTGGTTTGGTTCAATATTTTTAGGAATCCAAAACCAATTGGTTTTAAAAATTTATCATCCAATCCATCCAAATCAACCAAATGCACACCCCTAGTTATAAGGAAGAGTGGACCCTACCTTTAAGTGGGGCCCACCATTCTTCAAACCCTTCAAAACATTAAATCCAACTCCAACTTAAACTAAATTAAAATTTAAAATCTCTCTTTAATTCATTAATCACTTAAATTTAAACCACCCAACAGTAATAAATTAACTTCTTTACTTGTGAATTACAACTCAAACATTAAAGCCTAGCTCTAACTTGCTACAATAGTCTTTGCACACATTAGATTAATAGACCACTCATCTTAGTGTTAGGTTATTATTTTTGTGGATTGGTATTTTATTTTGTGATGTAATAATTTAGACTAGATGCTGGATTATATATGCGTAGTATGGATGTTAGGATGACATTAGACTAAAGATATAGGGGATTGTGTTTAAGGGATCGTTGTAATAAAAATTAGAAAGTCTTTTAGCTTGTAGGGGCTACTTAAGTCTCTAAGCATAATTCAATATTATAGATGGGCTTGGTGACCCAAGGCAGAGTGTTAAGCCTAAATGTATAAAATATAACTATTTGGTGTGAATATGTGTTAAGCTAACTTCTATTTTGTAGATGTAGTTATATTAATATTTTCATAAAATGTAATTTTATAATAGGCTTTAACTAAAATTATGGGACTTATAATGAGTAATGGTTAAGGCTTAGACTTTGAAGGCCTGTGATGTTTGGAGTGCTCAAATGTAAAAAGTGAAGATGAAGATAAAGAATTGAAGAGCCCTATAGCTTTATTTTCATTTATAAATTAATTGTAATTCAAGTTGTACAAGAGTAGAGCTTGACTACCCATCTCTTTTCTTTTCTAAGGTGTGTTGGTACCTAACCCACATGCCTCTTATTATTTTAATCGAATAATGTTTGATTAACTTATTTACTTTGATGGTGCAATAAAAATACATATTTTCATAAGTTTCTTAAATTTTGATTGTTTAATGTGTGACATGAATGCGATAAGCTCTTTAAGAAACTTAAAAATTCTACTTCAATTAAATTTAACAACTAACAACCTCACTCTAAAGCTTACAATTTTACAAAAAATAAAAAATAGAAATCCCTTATTGTATGGTTGAATGTTATAATAACATGCATATTAAATGTATATGTATATATATATAATCTCCTCTCTTGCAAATAGGGGTCTCCACTCTTGCTCAATAAGGGATAAGGCTTGACTAGATGTAGTCCTTTGTAGTAGAGAACACCCCTTCTTATTAATTCAACTCATGATCAATTTCATCATGTATTTAGTCATAATTTCTCTTGAGCCTTAGTCCAAAATAATGTGTCTAAAATGAGGTAAAAATTATAAATTTTATTTGCATTAGTCTAAGACATGAATTGCATACACATCATGATCTAGTTTCTTAGGGAGTGAGTTTAGGACTCTAAATTTTTACTTAATAAATAACAGTCTAGCTATCCTACTTCTACATAAGAATAGCTCACATGATTTTTTAATTATAGGAGATGTTAGCTGGCAACTACTCTAGGTGGTTGTAATTTCAAAAGAGTTAAAATCAGTTCACTCTCTTTAGTGGAAGTGAAACAACATATCCCACTTTCCTCGAGTAGAATTAGGTTGAGCTCTTAGCTTGTTCTAGAGCACCCTAAATATAGGTTAAGAAGTTTTTTGTTTCTCTTTTGCTATGAGTATAAGTCCTCATCTCTTAGGAATTTTTATAATCTTATATTATTGGAATCTAAGTCCCATTATTTTAATGAAATATCAACTCAAACAAATATAATTTTACTTCCCCAAAATTATAAAGCCTAATTATAAGATAAATTGAAGAACTCACTATAATTTCTAGTATCATGAGTGTTTCCTACTTATTTTTCTTTGGAATCTATAAAGAATTCTTCCAATTTTGAGACTTCCTAATTGAACTTCAATACCACCAATTCTTTGATTATCAATCTTTGAAATCTTTGAAGATATCAGCTAACTACTTTAATTGAGAGTATTTTTAGAGAATTCATATTTCCTATGATGTAATTAATAATGGGGCTTACCACCATAAGGAATTAAAGAACCATGAATAAAATAAACCCTTGTTTACTTTGTCTATGCATAGTAGGGAAAAATCTTAAGTATACATAAACACATCTAGCTTAGGTGTCCTTATTAGATGATTGAGTCCATTGTATGGTGATATTCCTACCTTCGGTGTAGTACATCATTCCTTGATGTCACATTCGATCATTTCAATAAGTATACCCCCCCCCCCCAAGATTTGTATGGTGTCCTTATAACACTCCAAATAAAAACACCACAAATCCAAACTGAATACTTAATAAAAATCTTACTAGTCTATTAAGAAGGTATGAAAAACATAAAATATATTTTTTAGATCTAACTATAAGGTAGGGTGTTGAAAAGGAATAAGCTTTACTTTAAGTGAAACTTATAATTTTTACACTCTTTAGAATATCAAGTCTAATTTAAATAAACATTAAATTTATAAATTGAAATTACTTTCTTAATTCATTAATCACTTAGATCAAAAGCACCCTTTAGTTAATTACTTGAAGCCATTCCACACTAACTTTTACACACACAAAAGGTTGATAGGTCACTGAAATTAGACTTAGGTTAGGTCACTTCTTTATTGTGATGTATTAATTTTCTATCTTATGACATAATATTTTATAATGAATGTTAGGATTATTTATGTATAGTCCGGATGGGAGAGCATATTTATTAGACTAATGATGTTTTTTGTGTTAAATGTGATGAATTAAAGGGGGGCTATAATAAAATTAAATTAAATATTATTACTTATGATGATGCTTGCCTTTAAGTATAGCCCATTAGGATAACTAGGCTTGGCATATGTTAGTGCTAAGTCTAATAATGTGATATATAACTTCTTGGTGTGCATGTGTGTTATAATGACCCTTATTTCATAGGTTTAGTTAGGATTTCTTTTGGAACTTTCAAATGTAATTTTTGTATTAGTATTAGGATTAGAGCTATGGAGTTTAAGATGACTTCAAGTTAGAAGGATTTGACTTGGGAGGCCTTATGAAGCCTAGAGCATCCAAATTCATGAAGATAAGTGGAGATGAAGACCCCCATGACTTGCTTTAATTTTATTCATATAATTGTAATCAAGGCAGTATAAGGGGAGCTCGACAACCCATTTTTTTTGGGTGTATAGCAGAACTCGGTCGCACTGACCTCTTCATTAATCTTTTAATTTGATTGAGTGTTTGGTGTGTTTATGTTTGTACATTATAAATTGCATATTTTTTATAGTTTCTTTAAGTGTGATGTTTTGATGTATGGCCTCGATTCCAATAGGCTCTTTAAGATTTAAATTTTCTACCTAATTCAATAATTAAACTAATAATTAATATCACTCATAACTTCATATTAAAGTATAGAAATTAATCAACTAAAAGATTTAGAAATCATTAGGCCTATGATGGATGTATAATACTATGCATGCATATTACCTTTCCTCCATGAATATAGTGGATCTTCACTCATAGCACGATAAGAGATATGTTGACCTCACTTTTGGAGTGAGGATTCAATCTTCTCATCTTAGGTCTAGGAGTATTCTAGACACTAGATTCTTCTTAGTCATAGGACACTTCTAGTGGTTAGGTGAACACTTTACCCAAACCAAAAGACTTAGGAGGATTTATCAAAAGATTAGGCTATGCCTTATGACCAAGGCGACCTACCAATCTTATGGCCTAACCTATGACTTATGCCTAACCTTAACTCCAAAACCAACTTCAAATAAGTGCAAAACCAAACCTCAAATCAAGTCAAAATCTAATCCAATCTCATGTCCAAACTCCAAGCCAAAATCAAACCCATCTTAACCCTATGATTCAATCCTATGGATTTGACCCCAAACCTCCTTCAACCAAATAAAACTCAATTGATTTTCTTAAACCATTCAAATCATCATTTCAAACTCTTCCAAAATCTACAATCAAACCCATTAACCAAAATCAATTCAATTAACTCAAGTTAGCCCATTTGAACCTAAAATGTCCAAGTGAGCCAAAATCCAATTAACCCAAATCAATTGCAACCAAAGCCATCGATTAATCTTAAATAAATAATTAAACTCAATCAAACTTATCAAGCCAATTGATCCATTTGGCTCACTTGGCCCAAAGTGACCTAAAGGACCCATTTGAACTAAATTCCAATCTAACCCAAATTGGATTGAACCAAACCATCCAAAACCTCCCACAATGATTGTTGATCATCCTTGATTGGTCAATTACAATCAATTGGGTCAAGCCAAGTCAGTTTGGTTATGTGATCAAGCTGACCCAATTAGCCTACATGAGTCAAATGAACCAAATCTCAACCCAATATAAATTGATTGAAACCAATGTTCCTAACTAACTTCAAATCAACCCTTGAGCATGACTTTACCATCAGTTGAGCCAAACCAAACCCAATTTAACTTTTGACCCAAGTTGACAGAACAAATCAAACTCTAATTCAAATTGATTACAACAAATGATTCAAATCCATCAAATATTGATTATTGAACATGATTAAAGCCTTCATTAGATCCAATTTGACCAAGTCAACCCAATTGATCCATTTAGCCCAAATTGACCTAAAGGGTTAAATTGGTCTAAATCATTCTAAATCCAAATTGATTGAATAAAAGCCTACAATCATCTTTCAATGATCAATTGAACCTAAACCAACATCTAACCCAAGCCAATTTGCACAATTTGATCAAATTAGTCAACTTAGCCCATTTAACCCATATGAACCCATACGAGTCAAATTCAAATCCAATGCAAACCAAACTAAATCAATTAAACCAAAATATCCCAAATCATCATTTGAACTTAACCCAAGCCTTGGTTTGACCCAATTTGACTAATTGGTCAAATTGACCCAACCTAGCCCAATTTGACTTACATGGGTCAAATTGACCCAAATCCATTCAAATTTGGCATGACCCATCCTTAGGTCAGCCCAAATCAAGAAAAATCAAAGTCCAACCCGATTTGACCAATTACCCAATAGGTGAAGCTCTCCAAATGGGAAAAAATGCATTCTTAGATGGTCAATCCCATTGTCATCCCCTTGGCCGCAACCCTAAGCTCTAAATGGACATAAGGACCATTTGCTCACCTGACCCAAAGCTATTTGGGTTAACCATGAGCCAAGTGGAGGTGAGTTAACCCACTTTCTCCCATTGGCATACAGAGGAAACCAAGGAAAGTCACCTCAGCCCTTGGCAGCCTCTCTCCCTCACTCCACTCAAACCAAGCCACCTCATTGATTCCATGCCACCCACAGAAGCCTGCATCGGCTGGCCCAAAATAGGACAAATCCAATCTCCATCCAACCCCCTCCAAACTTCATGATTTTTAAATTAACTCTTCCCACACATTCACCAAGCTCTGACAAGGAGAAACGATTCAATTCCTAATCGATTCGAGCATCGCAGACCACTCCTAGGCCAACTCCAATGAGTTTTTCGGTGATGGTTGGTCCACAAAGCTGCCAGTGAGGAATCAAGGCACCATGTTTGTACTAAGACTTCATCTCTTCAAGATGAAGCTACCTCGGTCAGTTAACTGCCGATCCTAAGCTACGGTGAGGTAGATTATACAAACTGTCAATTTTCTAAATTTTTTGGGCCTTTGTGAAACAAAGTGTGATTTCATACGATTCCAACAATAGAATCCTTTTAGATCTCCTCTGGGAATGTTATGGGATCAATTTTGATGTCTCAAGAGCTTTGACAAGCTCAAAGCGAGAGCGAGGGAGGGTGGACGGTGTCCGTCTTTCATCGCTCGGGGGATGACAGATAATCCACCATCCATTCTACATGATTAGAACGGATGATCATGATTAATCCATTAATTTTAAATCAATTTAATCCTATAGGAATCATTTTAGATCAGACGGTGGGGATGAAAGCGCATCCGTCGTCACCATGTTAGCTTCACGTCGGATGATTTAAGTGGTCAATCCCACTGTGTCACATGGAAATCACCACGCCACCACACATAGCATCGATGGGGATTAAGGATTAACTAGGCTAAAATATGTCTTAATGGCTGAAACTTTCTAAATTTATAACTAATTGTAGAAAAAAATCCAAAATGCAAATAAATACTCTTTGGAAAGATAAAACACGGGACAATTTAATACAAATAATTTCATTTGATTTTGAAGATTGAGTAAAGCTTAATTAGGGTTTGAATGTTTTCTAATTAACTTAATTAAGCTCTAATTACTTGGGAAATTAATCCCAAATTAGGCATGATGATTTAATGGGATGACCTCTACCTCCCATTATTTTCTTGGGATTTATAGGTAATTAAGAAAATTTGAAATTCAAACTTTAATTACTCTCTTATTTTATTTGGTGATTAATTAATATTCTAAATGGTAAGAATTAATTAATTTAACTTCATTAATCACTTATCAACAATGAGATAATGAGGGAGAGTGATTAGGACCTCTTTACTAATTGCATTTCTAAATTCATTTCATTAAAGAGAATAAATTAATACATGGCTTAATTAAAGAATTAATTAATTAATTAATGATGAAATCAAATCAAGTTAAAATGTTAATCACTTTAGATAATCAATAATTGAATTGAGGGTTCTTTATGTGTTTAATAACATAAATACCCTTATGGTAATTATGATTAACCCATAAGTGGGAAAATCATAAAAGTACTTAATTAGATTATTTAATCTAATTAATCTTTAATCATGAGTTAATTGAATTAGGTCCTTTAAGAGCATTTCAATTTTGTTTTCTCATGTTCATGTCATTTGTGGCATGATTAAATTGTTAATAATAAAAGTAAAGAAGCATAAAAAGGGTAATTAAGTGGATTGTTTAATGATTCAACTTAACTAAATCATAAAAGTCAACTAATTATTTTTCCTTAAACAAATTATGATTACCAATATGGGAATGGGGTTAAAACAACAAATGATCTCTCCTATTTAAGTTCAATTCAAAATAAAAAATTCAAATTAATAAGAAGCTTTTTTTTTTTAAAATGATTTCATTTGATGTGATTGTCCTTAGGAATTAATATAGTTGAATGAATTATGTGGAAATGTTTGGCTACTCTTTTTAATCACTTTAAATGTTGTATGTCATGTGATTTCATGCATCTATATTTTCAAAATCAAATGAGTTTACTTATGTAAAATTTCATTTATTGGCTTAATCTTATTATATGTGTGGTTATTATCACTAATAAATCTAAATTTATTTTCCAAAAGCTATAAATTGATAATAATATTAGGAGTGATAGTAGTTATGAATATATATAGGATTTGCAAGCTTTTAAATTTAAGCATATGAAGGTAATGTTTTCTTTTTAAAATTCTTATATAGATTTATATATGTTTGAATGATAATAAGTATATATTCTATACATCCCATGAATATGAGGCTTTAAGTAGCCCTAAAAAGGTCATTTGATTATCTCACTTCCCTAGTTAAATAATGAAACGTACTTATTTGATTTCACTCCTATGTATCTTTGTATTAGAATTTGGATAGAGCTTTAATTCACATGTATAAATAATTCAATAAAATAAAATACAATCTCATGCATGGTTTTCATTCTTCTAAGCATGTATACATTCATATGTATTTAGGATAGCAAGTATATAGTTTGGACATCCCAATAATACGAGGCTTTAAGTAGCCCCAAGGAGGTCATTTGATTATCTCACTTTCTTGGTTTAAATAACTGCATGTACTTACTTACGTCTTTTATACATGTGTATGAGTATTTGATCAAAGAATGAGAATCTTATTATTCTACTAAAATACAAGCATCCATAATCACCTAAGAATATCAAATGCACTGCATGTAAAGATAGTGCTTCCTTTCCTAAGCTCGTATATAAATTTACATATATTTGAATGATAATAAGTATATAGCCTGGACATCCCGGGAATACGAGACTTTAAGTAGCCCCAAGGAGGTCATTTGATTATCTCACTTCCCTAGTTAATAAAGGCATGTACTTACTTAATTTCATTCCTATGTATGTTTGTATTAAAATTTGGATAGAGCTTTAATTTATATGCATAAATAATTCAATCAAGTAAAAATATAATTTCCAAATGTATGCATCCATGATCATTCAAGTGTGCCAAAATATGTTGTATGTATATGTATACTAAGTGTTAAATCATATGCATGCTATGGGTAATGGAAAAGTGTGGTTCAACATATTCTATCTAGTAGTAATTCAACCACATTAATCTTAAGATGCTTCTTATGTTGAATGGGATTCTTTAAGGTTAACCTAAACTTAAGACTAATACAATATTTAATAAATCATTCATTAATAAAACTAAATCATAATTATATGCTTTAGACATAATTTAAAGTAGGGATGAAGAAGGTTTTTTTCTTCTCTTTATAATACTTAGATGCCAAGTGTAAATCAAATAAAACAAAACAAAATGCAAATTAAAATTTATAAATCATTTAAACAACTTAAAAGTAAAGCATCCAACATGTTAACATAAATAATTTCAAAACTTAGAAAATCATAATTCAAAGACATAGTTAGGACACACCACATGAAGTCTAAGCACACACATTAGAATGCTAAGTCACCACTTCTTGCTTTAGGTTAGGTGTATATAATGAAGATGTGTCTTATTTTATAATGTAATATTTTAGACTAGATGTTAGAATGTGGATCGTGATATGTTATGACTTTGATAGCCTAATCTTATTTTATGAAAGGGATTGTGCTTAAGGGTCAGCTCAAAAAATAAATATAAATGTTCTCTTTGCAAGTTGCTTATACCCCTAAGCATAATCCACATTAGGACAGGTGGGCTTGGTTACCCATGTGTAGGGTGCTAAGTCCAAATTATAAAAATATAACTGCTTGAGTTTGTATGTATGTTTGACTAACATTTATCTTGCCAGTGTAGTAAGATTTATTTTTTCTATAAAATGTAATTTTGCAATAGGAGTTAGGATTAGTGCTATAGGGATTAGGATGAGTAGTGGCTAGAAAGCTTAGTCCTAGGATGCCCTGTGATGCCTTGAAGTAAATCAAATCAAAAGAAGAAGAAAGAAGAAGAAATGAAGAATGAAGACCCCCATAGCATGCATTCAATTTCAATTATAATTATTATTTTGTAATCCAAGTTGTATAAGGGTAGAGCTTGACTACTCACATTTTCTCTTCTAGGGCGTACGATGGTACCCACCACACTGGCCTCTTATTCTTTCATGGTAGTTTATGAGAAAAAAAAATGATTGTTGTTATGTTTAGTTTGCACATTAGGATTGCATTATTTTCATAGTTTCTTAATAATTAATGATTGAATGTGTGGCCTAGATGCGGTAGGCTCTTAGGACAAAATAAAATTTTCTACCCCAACCAACAACTCATAACTAAAATTTAAAATAATTCATAACCTCACTATAAAGCTTAGGCTATAATCAAGATAATTAAAATATTTAGCAACCCCCTAGTTGTATGTTGTATGTATCACATCATGCATATCATATTAAATCACTTTTGCAAAATGAGGGCTTCCATTCTTGCACTTTAGGGATCACTTAACCTATGAAGTAACCCCTTATGATGGAGCTTCACCCTCTTTCTCTTTTAATTTAGCCAATAATCAAATTTGATCATGCATTTAGGCATAAGAAATCCCAAAGCCTTTGTTCAATTGAATGTATCAAAATAATATAACATTTAAAAAGATTTTGCATTTTTAGACTAAGTCATATGCTCATACCAAACATGATCTAGTCTCTTAAGGAGTGAGTTTAGAGCTTTGGTCTCTTTCAAAATTAAATAATAGCTTAAACCATCTTGCAATTACATAAAACTAGATTACATGGTTTTGAATCATAGGAGGTGTTAACTGGTGGCCACTCCAAACGGTTGTAAGTCTAGAAGAGTTGGACGGTCTATTCTCTCTTGTGGAAGTAAACCATTATGTCCCCCTTCCACTTAGATTTAGGTTGTGCTTTAACTTGTGTTAAAGCACTCTGGATTTAGGATTCAAGGTTGCTAATTTTCTTTGGGCTATGGGATAAATTCTCACCTCTTAGGCATTTCCATAATCTTGTATTGATAGATTATAAGCACTAACAATCTAATAAAATTTTAACTCAAACAAATAAATCTTATCTTTCAAAAATATAAATTCTCACCATAGGATAGGTTGGAATGCTCACTACATTTCTTAGTATTATGAGGATTTCCTACTTAGTTTCCTTTGGATTCTAAAATAAGTCTTCCAATTGAACAATCCCACTTAATTTTCCAAAATAACCAATCCTTTTATAGTCTTAACCTTGAAATATTTGGAGATAATAATTGACTACTTTAATCGAGAGTTTCCTTAAGAAATTCCATCTCATAGGATGTAATTAACTATGGAGACTTTCCTCATAGGGAACTTAAGAACCTGTAAAATAAACCCTACTTTACTTTTCCATGTAAAGTGGGGGAAGAATCTACATACAAGACCCACCATGCCTTAGAGTCCTTAGGTGATTAGGTCCATTATAGGGTGATGCTTCTATCTTTCGAGATAGTGCATCATACCTTAATGTCATACCCGATCAGTTCAATAAGTCTCCCCTACGATCTGCATGGTGTCCACACGACCCATTTGAAAATAAACACCATAAGATAGTTTATGAGCATTGACTATATCCCCTTTGAGTGAAGAAGACTCTTCTCATGGATTGGCCCATAACCTAGTTTCATCATATATATAGACATTCCCATCCACCCAAGCCTGAGTTAAATTGATGAGTCAAAAATGAAAAAAGAATATAAAATTTTTATTGCATTAATCTAAGAAATGATTTCATACCCATTATAATCTAGACTCATAAGGAGTGAGTTTAGGATCTTAGACTTTTTCTAAATAAATGACAACCTAGCCATCTTGTGTTAATGAGACTTGGCCATATGATTTTAACTAATATGAGGTGTTAGCTAGTAATCCTTCTAAGTGGTTGTAACTCCAGAAGAGTTGAGATAGGTTCCATTCTTTATAGTGGAAGTGAGCCAACATATCCTAAATTTTCTCTCGTTAGATTAAGTCGAGCTCTTAACTTATGTTAGAACATTTTAGTTATAGGATCTGAGGTAGCCTATTTCTCCTCTGCTACAGGTGTAAATTCTCACCTCTTAGTTATTTTCATAATTTTGTATTGTTGGAATATAAGTTTTAGTTTTTTAATAAAATGTCAAGTCAAATTATAGTAATTCTTATTTTTAAAATATAAAGACACACTCAGGATAGAGTGAACTACTCATGAGGCTTCTAATATCATAAGTACTTTCTATTTATCTTTCATTAGATTATGTTAAGAATTCTTCCTAATTGAGTTCTCATATATGATTTCCAAAATTATCAATCCTTTGATCTCTAACTTTGAAATTCATAGAGATGGTTGCCAACCACTTCAATTTAGAGTTTTCTTAGAAGACCAATATCTCTAAGATATAATTAACTATGTGTCTTACCCTTATAAGGTACTTAAGTACCCGTCTTAAAATAAACCCTATTTTAATTTATTCTCATAAGATAGGGAGAAATCTCTACTATACATAGACCTATCAACCTTAAGAGTATTTATTAGGTGATTTAGTCCATCATAATATTTTATATCTTTTGAGGTAGTATATCATTCTTTGATATAGAATGTGATCACTTCAATAAGTACCCCTTAAGATTTATGTGGTATCTCATCACATTTTTAAACACCACATGGCCCGACAATGCTTCTTGGATTGTCACAAATTCTAATGTTTGTTTGAGTGATTTTACAAGAAGGGTGGTATTTGTGGTAAAAATTTATGACACCACATAGAGTTTAGAAATTTTTTATATAGATGATCAAATGTGTCATTAAGGAATAAACATATTATCTCAAATGATAAACATATTTTCTTCAAATGGATTAAAAAAAAAATTCCTAAGGCTAATGGGTCTTTCATGTACCGAGATTTTTCTCAATTACATGGAAGGTAGAATATGGTTTAATTTTAAATTGGGTTCATGGTTCCCTATGGAGGCAATCCTCTATAGTTAATTACATCTTAAGATGGGTCTCTTCCTAAGAATACTCTCAATTAAAGAAACGAGTTATTATTTCTAAAGATTTCTAAGATGGTTTTCAAAGGATTAATTTTTAGAATATTCAAATGGGATCGATTCAAATTGGAGAGAGTTATTTTCATAAGCCAATTAGGATGAAGTAGAAAATGCCTATTGATATTGGGAAGCCCAATAGACATTTCAACTACCCTATAATTGGGCTTTAAATTTAGAATTTAATTTAGGTTTTGAGTCAATATTTTCTTAGAAATCTAGGACTTAGATTCTAGTAGCACAAGACTACTGAAATGCCTAAGGTTGAAGACTTATTCTTGAAAGGATGCTTCAGAACATAGTCTATAGGTGCTTCTGACACATGACGAAAAAAGTTATAGCTATCGCAAATTGAAGGGTGAAGAATAAAGATTAGTACCAGGAACAGTGTACCCAATGGTCCCTTTTATCACATGAGTGGTTTGATTTGAATCACTTAATTGATTGCTTACAGCTCTACGGAAGAGCCTAGCAAGGCCAAAATCAATCACATGAGCAACCATGTTATCATCAAGAAGGACATTACCTGGTTTCAGATCGTAGTGAAAAAGTTGTGTTTCACACTCATTATGAAGGTAACAATGTTCATTGATGATGTTTATGGCAATGCCTAGCCTTATGGTCATGTCAAGATGCTCCATCACGTAGTCCTTAGCATGCAACCATGTATCTAAATTACCATTTGTCATGAATTCAAAGACTATAGCCATAAAATCATCACCTTTTGAATCAATCCCCATGCAACAAGTTATGATCTTTACTAGATTTTGATGTTTGATGTGCCTCAAGGCCTCACACTCGTTGCAAAGGCTTTAGAAGCTCCTTGTTGTTGAAGGTTAAAGACTTTAATAGCCACAATTTTGCATCCATAATTATCTAATGAGCCTTTGTACACTAAACCATATTGTCTAATTCCAAGAAAATTATAAAGTGAAAACTTATTAGTTGCCCTTGCTAGGCATATTTTGGGAATTATCGCCATTCCTCTTACTTGAGGGAATTAACCTATCCACGGCTCTTTTGGACTTACAACCCACTTGGAGAGGGATGCCTGCTAACACCACCTAAGCACATTTTAAATTCATGATGCTAAGTCTCATGAATGCAAGATGGCTTGGCCGTTGCATTTTTAAAAAAAGAATCTATGAACCTAGACTCACTCCTTAATCCCTAGATTCATGTAGGGTATGAAATGCATCAAACTAATGCACATTTTTAGATTTTTAAATATTTTAATTCAAGATTTATTTGAAATATTGGGTATGCATTTTATGCCTAATGTCATGCAATTAGAAATGGTTATGGACCAAATCAATAATAGGTAGGCTTCCCCAAAAAGGTGGTCATCCTCACATGTTAGATGCTTTTATGTGCAATGGTAGAAGTTGCCTAATTCAAGGATTGGAGCAATATGATTTCATAGTTTCAAAACATGATTATTTCTAATTGATTTTATGTTTTGCCTAAGGCTTTAGTTTATGTGGGTTTTAATTTTTCTATTATTTTATTTCATTTGTTTAGATTTAAGTTGGGCATAAAATTTAATTTTTCCTAAGAGCCTAATCATCCAGGCATTCATTCATAGGAGCAATCCAAAATAAATCAAGCCATTTTAAATTTATAGAAAAAGGCTAATGCGAACGGGGATCGCTATACACCCTAGAAGGAAAGGCAAATGGATAGTCGAGCTCACCCTTATACATTTAAAAAAACTACATGTCTAGATCTATATGTCTTCTTTCCATGATCATTTCCTTCTTCAGGGACATTCATTGGGCTCCATAGGAGACCACTACACCATCTTCTCGTAGGGTCAGCTCCTGCTAATCCTAGACCACATAGATCCAGGCTGAGATTTATATTCTGATTTCAAAATTAATTCCAAAGCTCTACAAAAAAAATGTTAGGAAATATAAATAGCACACAATTATTATATTTCACAAACATATAGGTTTAGCATTAGCTGCTTGCCAAGCCCACCTGTCATATGGGATATGCTTAAGGATTTAAGCATACCTACAAGAAATAGCATTTTTAATTTTATTAGCATAGACCCCTACAGAAAACAATGTTAGATTTAGAAGAACATCCTACCATCCAGTCTAACGGGAAAATAATCCTAGACATGTTGTCTAAAATAGTACACAGCAAAGACATGTAAAGCACATCATATCAAAACACATTACAAGGAAGCATAAACAATCACATAATGGCCTAACCTAAGTTTAGTATTCGTGACCTAATGATCTAGTGTGTGAAGTAGATAGGCTTATGTAGCAAGACTTTACTAGGCCTCTTTTGTTTAAGTTTCAAGTTGGAGTTTGAGTTTGTTTGAATTTTACCTTTGGATGGTTTTCAATTCAAATTATTTAGTGATTTATTTTCCATTTTCATTTTCACTTTATTTAGTTAAAGGGATGTTTAGATTTCAAGAATGAAGAGTAGAATGGATTCCATTTTTGGATGGAACTCATCCTATTCTACATCCTTATTCCTAATAGAATGAAATCCTCATCCTAAGATAAAGATTCATCCTAAAGGTTTAACTAAGATCCTTAAGTATCTTAATTAATCCTTTTGATTTCATTTAGTTTGTTTGATTTTGGATTTGATGTTTTCTTTCCTTTTCATTTGATTCTTATTTTAGTTTTCAATTTGGTTCGATTTAATTTGATTTATTTTATTCCAATGAATTTGTGATTTGACTTTGGTTTGCTTTTTTGGTTTACTTTAACCTAAGGCGTTTAGGTTGAGATTTGGATTGAGTTGTGTTGGTTTCATTTTATTTGATTTAACTAACCTAAGATTTGAATTCATTCTAAGATTAACTGAATTTAAGATTAATGATTTCATTAAGTGTTGGTGATTCAAGTTTTAATGTTTGATTTAATTAAGGATTTCATTAACTTAAGGTTTAATTTCATTAGTTTTTAAGTTTGAAATTGACTAATTTGTTGACTTAGGATGTTTGGAGAAATACCTTCAAGAGTTTCTGATGTCTGATTGAGATTAGTTCAATTTATTTCATGATTTAATGGAATAATGAATTTTATTATTTATTATTTGATTAATATTGACTTAGGAATTTAGAAATTCAACAATTCCCAATCCAAAAATCAATTGGGTTTGAAATTTTATGGCAAGTGGGGTTACATGCCAATTTCACATTTTCAAAGTTTCATTTTCATTAGATTCATAATTAGGATGTAATTAAGGTTTTAATTATTCCATTAAAACCTAAATTATGCATAATTTAATGAAGTTCATTTAAAGATTTTATTTTCATTGATTCCTCTCTGAAAGATGTTCTCAAAGAGGGTTCATTCAGAATTTTTAATATTTGGTTGATTTATTATGATTTAATTAACTTTTGGTTAAGTATATGAATTATTTAATTCATTCGATTGGTTAATTAAGTCAATTTATGATTTATTGAATTCAGATGAGTTTTATTAATATTTTAATATTTATTAAGGTTCATTGAGTTGATTTAAGGTTGCTTGATTCATTTTCATTAATTAATTCATTTTATATTAAATTATTTAATTAAATTGGAGGTTTAGGATTGGAAAATTTATTTCTTATGAATTACATTGCAATAATTCATGAAACATTTTCCAAGGTGTGTTTTAACATTCATTTCAGTTCCCAAAGTTTCATTACAATTGGATTAGTGGTTTGAGAATTAAGTTTTAATTAATTTCCATTAAACCCAAATTAAAACTAAAATACCAAAAATTAATTGAGGATTTTAATTTTTATGGATTGTTCTCATTAAGAAGAATCCATAGAGCCCAAGGTTGCATTTTTATGATTTAAATTTAATTTTCTATAATTTTGGAATTTTATGTGATTTTTAATTAATTTTTAAAAGGGATTTAATGATTTTAAGTGGTGGGTTGACGTGGCAGGCTATGCCGCATTTTGCATGTGGATTGGTCCACACGGGATCCACGTGGATCACACATTAAAAGGTGGTGGGACACAATTTCAAGCAGGACCGTCCGTTCATAGATCAGACGGTCCATAATTTGTCTGCGGATCCTAAGGGATTTAAATCGAGCGGTTCGCCTAGATCAGATCTGTCCGATCCTAATAGAAGGATTGGACGGTCGAGATTTAATCCCGCGGCTGACCACCAAGAGACGGATGCCGTATATTTTTCACCTAAGCGATGAATTGGACCCTATTTTGATCCCAAATTGTTCGGATCAATTTAGGACCTATCCATATGGCTAGATCCAATTGGGGATGAAATTTTCTTCAAAAAGCTCTAAAATTGATGGCCTAGAGGATTAGAGAGGGGACATACTTGGATTCTGATGATCACTATCGGTGAACTTGATTCCATTAGCTTCGCCTTAACCCAATGAATGTGTGGACGGAGTTTGGTGGCTTGGCTCCTCGTGGATTGCTCCTTAGACCAACATAAGCATAGTTTTCTGGCGAGCTGCCATATTAGTCATTTCTGGCTTGTTGGCATGAAGAGGGAGGGATGGTGTTTCGTTTGAGCTCACCTTGACCTTTAGAACCTATTGGTAGCTTCATTTTGATGTGAAATCTACTTCTATGGATTTCACCATTAGGGTATTCGGTTCCATCCGTGCCGTGTCGTGCTGACGGCAAGAGGGCCAGGGAAGGGGCTTGAACTTCTTCTCTAGCTTTGGTGAAGGTTTTGGATTGAAAAGGGGGAGGGAATAGGCTCCCCCTCCCCTCTTTCCATTAGTGGCCGAGAATGGCCTTTTTTGGTTTTTGGATGACCGAAATTCGACCATCGGTAGCAACAAGGCCGGCCAAGGGGTGGATTCAATCCCCATTGGCCTTGTGAACATGTGTGGATAAGATTTGGAGGATAGGAAAGCTTCTTGGCAATTTTTCTTCTTGGCTGATCCTTCCTTCTCCTCTCTTCTTCCTTTTTTTTTTCTTCTTCTTCTTTGAAGAAGCCAATTCCATTTTGGCTTTGGCTTGGTGACCTTCACTTGAAGGTAACCTTCTCCCATTAGAGGTGGGATGGCATGAGATAGGAAGAGGGGAATTGGAATTTCCCTTCTTCCCTCTTTTATTTTTTATTATGAATTTTCAAATTCTCCTTTTGAATTCCTTTTTTTCTTTATATTTTTATTTTAGTGGTTTATGGCATCATCACCATCAAAGTGACTGATGTATGACTACCCATATTAAGCTCAAATGGATTTGAATTCAAGTTTGAATTCATTTGACTTGGATTGGAAAATTTGAATCCAAAATAAGTAATTGAATTCAAAATGTTTGGATTTTAATTTAATTCTTATGATTTTGGGTTTAATCATATTCATTTGATGATCAACTGAGTTTTGATTTAATTAATTCATTTAATTTTAAATTAATTTTGAATTTCATTTCATTTTAAACCATTTAGCCTAAATGGGTTAAGTTTGGTTCCAATTGAGTTCAAATGACCAATTTGACCCAATTGGAATGGTTTGGACTCCAATCATGCTTGATCACATGTGTGAGATGATTTGGAGCAATTGATTTCATTTAATTTTAATTAGATTTCAATTTGAACCCATTTATCCCAAAGTGGGCTTAATGTGTTAAGCTTGGGTTTCCTTTGGGTCAAATGATCAATTTGACCAAATTGGACCCAATGGTGGGTTGAATTATGTTTGATTATCATTTCCAAATGATTTTGAAT
This sequence comes from Cymbidium sinense, assembly GCA_021442155.1. Classification (NCBI taxonomy): domain Eukaryota; kingdom Viridiplantae; phylum Streptophyta; class Magnoliopsida; order Asparagales; family Orchidaceae; genus Cymbidium; species Cymbidium sinense. Next base: position 89,849,331 of record CM038232.1, on the reverse strand, counting down.
AATCAAATTGAGTTTGTTTCAATTTGATTTGGGTTTGAACCAGAAGACCTATGAAGGTTATTTTAGACTAAGTGGTCTAATTAACCCAATTAAGGCCTAAATAAATTTGAATTTCTTTAGATTCATGATCAAATATATTTATTTGATCATTTGGAACATTTGGAATGATTTAATTTAGTCAAATTCTTGGTGGGTTGACTATTGCCTAGTTGGTTCCCACCTAAGTCAAACCTATGTTGACTAGATTTGACTTTGGATTTGGTTTTCTTGTTTTAATTTGATTTCATTTTAATTTATTTGGATTATTTGAGTTAATCCAAATTGGAAGTTTGGGTTGATTCCACTTAAGCTAATTAGGTTAAATCAAACCCAAGGAAAATTCCCTATGTTAAACATAGTGTTCTAAACATTGAATTAAGAGATTCCTATTTGAGGTTAGGATATCCTAATTATTAATTTCAGATTGATGTTAACCTCATCTAAAAATGAGATCAACAATCTTGTCTCTAATATTTAGACACTCTATTAGCCTCACTTTTCTCAAGGATTCACAATAAGTCTTACTTTATTATGGATATATCAATTGACACAAGAAAAAGTTCAAACAAATTGTTTATTCTTCTACATTAATATGACTACCAATGAGTTTGCATAGCTTTGCCAACATTTTTTCTACTGTAGATAGGGAGCATATCTGACTGGTCAGCCATGCAATCCTTTAGCAATTTAAAATTGGATGACACTAGGCTTAGTTTATGACTATGATATTTCTCGCTAAAATCGCATGATGAAGTATTTCCAAAATTGATGGGCTCCTATCTCATCTTGGAATATCCAATAAGTTTTATAATGATTTATAGGCATGGACAAACTGAGGGATGAACATCATTTTAAACTAAGTAAAAGTGGTCATTTTCTATAGTAGAAGGCTCAAGAACCGCTAAAGAGGTGATTCTTTGAATGAGTTCAAAAGTAAATAGCATTTTAAGGTGTCATTGATGTCAAGCAGTAAAGTGACCAACATAAAATAGGCTATATGTGTGGGGATTTTATTTGGAACATGATGCATATCTTGGGGGTACTTTTTTAGGAAATCAAATACATCATTAAGGGATCTATATTATCCCAAAAGATAAACATATTATCTTATAATGGATTTGATTACTTAATAAAGACTCCTAAGGCTAATGGTCTTCGATATACTAGAGATTTTTTCCACCGAACTACATAAAAAGGTAGAATAGGGTCTATTTTATTGTAGGATTCACAGTTTCCTATAAGGGCAAACTCCTATAGTTAATTACATCTTAGGAATGAAGGATCTTTTTCTAAAAATACTCTCGATTAAAGAAATAGATCTTTATTTCTATGGATCTCAAAACTTATCTTAAAAGATGATGATTTAGAAATTCAAGGGATTGTTTCAATGGGAAGAGTTCTTTTGGAGGCCAATTAGGATTAATTAGGAATTGCTTATCAATACTGGGATGCATAATAAGCATTTTGACTAACTTATCCTTGGGATTTATAATTTTGAGTTCAAAATTATTAAGGTTTAAATTACATTTTATTAGAAATCTAAGACTTAGATTCTAGAAGCTCAAGACTATAGAAATTTCTAGTAGTCGAAGACCTACTTTAAAATGATGCTTCAGAACCTAAGCCTATAAGTGCTTTTGAAATAAGTTATAAGCTCTACCTAATTTAATTTCTAGGAATTATTGGTTCTTTTTCTCACTTGAAGAAATAAATCTATTCTTGACTCTTCTAGACTTATCACCTGCTTCGAAGGGTTGCTAGCTAATACCACCTAAGCAATTTTAAAATCATGACTCTAGTCTTATGTATTCAATATGGCTAGGTTGTTGCATTTAGGATGAAAGCTAAGAACTTAACTCACTTCCTAACCCTGAGATAATGTTGGGTAAGATATACACCTAACTAATGCAATAAATTTCATCTTTTATATTTTTGACTCATGATTCATTTTAAGGCCTTGGGTATGTAGTTCATACCTACAATGATATGCAGTTAGAAGTGGTCATGGGCTAAATCAAAAGAGAAGGCATACTTCCCCCAAGAAGGGTGATCATCCTCATAGGTCAGATGCCTAGTTACGTGCAATAGCTGAAGAGTCTAATTCAAGAAGAACAAATAATATGCTATCATGTTTCGCAAAAGCTAATTATTTAAAATTACTTTTAAGTTGTACTTAAGGCTTTAATTAATGTGAGGTTTCGAGTTTTTTTTATTTTATATTTGAGTTCTTTAAGTTTAATGGGAAAAATATTTAATTTTTCTTAATAATCTAACATGAGCATAGATTATTAATCACAAAAACACACCATAGAAAAAAAAATCTAGAAAAGCAAGCAATTTCTATTGCGTACCCAAAAAAAGTCAAGAAAAATTAATTAATTGAATAGGCCAATATGGCCAAGTATTGTACACCTTGAAAAAAAGATAAAATGAGCATCGAGCTCTACCCTTATACAGGCTAGCCTAGAACTAAAATTTTGATTTATGAGGGTCTTCTTCCACAATCGTTGCCTTCTTGGGGACCTCCACGGTTTCACAAAGAACCACCAACTATTAAAGTCAGTTCTTGCTATTCCTTGACCCCATATATCCTAACCTAATTCTAACCTTAAATTATATTTTAAAATTTTAAAATAAATTCTTAATCTCTAAAAAATAAATATTAGGAAAAATACACGCACCAGTTTATATTTCAAACATATGGACATAGCATTAGTTGTTTATTAAGCCCACCTATCATATTGAACTAAGATTAAAGAATTAAGCTTACATACAAACAAACAATATTTATATATATTTTATTATAGTAGCTCTTTAAGCACAACCCTTGCAGAAAATGGTATTACAATAAAAC
>CM038232.1:89722058-89846338 GCA_021442155.1 Cymbidium sinense | reverse complement strand
CCAAAAGCTCAAAATGATGTAAAAAATATATATAGAATTTTTTTGCTATAAAAATTTTAAGAAAATATGGAAAAATTAAATAAGCCCAAATTTGATACTGATCATTGCAAAAGCTCTACATGCAAAATTCAAATAATATTTAATGAATAATAATAATTTTTGGTGTATTTTTGGGTTGTGATTTTTTCCTACAATGTTATTTAGTCAAAATAGAGTTAATATATTAAATTACAGAAATGACTACTCAACCATTATAAGATAATATTTGTGACTTATTTAACTACTTTGCAGGATATATACATTATTTTGAGATTTTGATAATATTTATATTCTATTAATACATTGATTCTAAAAAACACCTTGAAAACATTTAGACACATAATCTTGAGTGTAGATCTTGATGATGTATTTTTTTGAATCTACATATCATTTTTAACTCTATGTTTACTTCGAAGTGGCAAGCTTAGTTTCATCTATAAGATTGTTAAATATTACTAAGCCTATAGAGAACACTTAATAAGCCCTCAGACTACATCACACAAGTTTTATTATTATCAAATCAAATAGTGAAATGCATATAAGTATACACTCAATATAAGAAATATTATCTATGAGTCTATGTTTTATTGTCCCTCACTCGAAAGGGATATTTAATGGTTAGTAGCTTATTGTTGCACTTGCAAATAAGCTAAAACCACTAAATAAAAATCAATTAAGTATATTATATTACTCATTTCTTATAAACCTTAAAAAACTTATTCATGAATTTTATTTTAAGATTATTGAGGATTTCAAGAAAGTACAATAATATTTTTATGTAATTGGATACTCCAAAAGACTCATTTTCTATATTACTTAAACATACATGATGTGTCACTATAAAGCCATATAAATATCTGATTAATTTTCCATTTTTTTAAGAACATAAGAGAAGATGTTTGGTATAAAATTATAATTTTAATAGTCAAATGGCTTTAAGATAAACAATAGGTCTTCAAATTCTACATCCTCTATTCAATTAAAGCTTTTGTGGTTTTATTTCTAACTATTGCCTATATATTACTTAGCTAATTATTCCTAATTACTCATTTAGATCATATAACACTTTGATTCCTAAGTCTTAGAACTAACACTCAAACATTATTCCTAATAAATTGATTTAGCACTTCTTATATCACTATGCTCTAAGATTCATCAAATAAAACTTCATGAAAATATTTTGGGTTGAATCACAATTCTATATAATATTTCTAGTATTAACACCTTCTCAAGGATCTCTTAGATTTTATTACTTACAATTACTTTTAGCATATTTATTTGTTAGATAATTTATTTCTATCTTCTTTAATTTCTAATTTATCAAAAATTATCAAGTACTTCATCATTTAAATTATTCTTTCTCTTTTATTTTTAAAGTTGGATAATGAAAAGTTTTATTCATAAACTCCTTAACTGCTAAGGTTCACTTAATTGATATTCTAAAAGTTTTCTTGAAGAAAAGAAACCCAAATATATTGCCTCTCGATTTGGATCAAATTTACCTAGATTAAACTTTTCATTCTTTAGTTATCTATAATCACACCTACATGATTTCTAATAAGACTCCTACCAAAAAATCAAAGTCTAAAATATAATCTATCAATCTTCTTAGCCTTTTCCCCAACACATTTAGTTTCTTCAATACATAAGATATTTATCTTCATATGAACTATAATATCTATTAATTTCATTATTTTACCTGTAAGAGTACCTATATTCCAAGTAATGATTCTAATTTTAGTTTCATCGACTAACTTGTTTTTGCACATATATCCATAATGTGAGAAAATATATCAAGTGAGATTAAAAGAGTTGCAAAAAATGTGGTGGAGAATAAAAAAATCTCTTTTTGATAAAAACATTTTACGATGGAGTTAAAATACACAAGAAAGATCAAAAATAAAAAATTTTGTTATAAAATTAATTTAGATGTAAAAGTTTGGAACACAAAAAAAATTAAAATTAAACATAGGATTTTAAAAAAAGTAATATATGATGCAAAAAGAATTTAATTTTAATTTTGATTTATATAATAGACGATACTAAAGATGGTGAAAAAGTATGTATAAGTTAGCCATTCAAAGAGATTGAAGAAATGTTTAGTTCAAATTAAGTGCATTAAGGATGAAAATCATAATGTATTTTTCTTAGAAGAGGATATTGAATATAGGTTGATGAAATATTTTGATTAATTTTTCAATATAAGTTATGAAAGTACAATTAACCTAAATAAAAATAAAGAATTTTATTTTATTGTGGTGTTAGTAAAATCAAAGTTGAAAGACTTTAAAGAAAATGAAGTATGAAAAAGCAATAGGATGTGATGATATTTCAATATTAGTGTGAAAATGCATAGGAGATCAAGGAATTTATTGGCTTACTAATCTATTTAATATTTTTTTAAAAGACTAAAATGATGTCTAATAAGTGGAGAAAGAGTTTATTGATTTCTATTTTTAAGAATAAAAGTGATGTAGAAGAGTCTGAAAATTATAGAGAAATTAAGTTAATGTGTCATACATTAAAATTATGGGATAGAGAAATTGAACATAGGTTGCGCCACAATACAAAAGTTTATTAAAATCAATTTGGTTTTATACCAAATAGGTCTACTATGAATGTTATACATTTGCTAAGATATTTGATGGAGAAGTATGGAGAGAGGAAAGAGGATCTACTATGATATTTGTTGATTTAGAAAAAGCATATGATAAAGTTTCAAGAGATGTGATTTCGAGAATTCTAGAAAAGAAAGGAGTTAATATTGTTTATATTCAAGTCATTAAGGATATGTATATTGGAGTTGTTATTTGTGTTCAAACACAAGGAGGATTGACCAAGTATTTTTCTATTTTAGTTGTATTACATCAAGGATTGACTTTAAGCTCATATCTTTTTTACTTTAGTTATTGATGTTCTTATTAGACATTTACAGAAGGATGTATCTTGGTGTATGTTTTTTTCTAATGATATTCTTCTTGTTGAGAACCAGAGAGGGAGTTCAAGAGAAACTTGAGTTATGGAGGTTAATCTTAAATTCTAAAGGGTCGGCTTTAGTAGATTTAAAATTAAATATATTAGTTGTAATTTTAATTATAAAAGATCTAGTAGTGGGGTTGTGACATTAGATCAAGTGATTAAAAAGAGTGAACATTTTAGATATCTTGAGTCGATTGTTCAAAATGATGGTGAAATAGATGGAGCTGTCATTAATACAATTCAAGTTGGATGATTGAAGTGAAGGAATGCATTTGGATTGTTGTGTAATAGAAAAGTACTGCTTGGACTTAAGGAAAAATTTTTAAGATGATGGTAAAACATGCACTGATTTATGGAGTAGAATGTTGGTCAATAAAGAAGAAACATAAAAGTAAGTTAAGTGTTACAAAGTTGAGAATGCCCTAGTGGATGAGTGGCTTTAAACTTAGAGACAAAAATATGAAACATATATATACAGGAAAAGGTTAGAGTAGCTCCAGTTGCAAATAAGATTCAAGAGGGTCGCCTTAGATGATTTGGTCACATAAAATGCTGGTCATCTATTGACCGAGTTAAAAGAGTATATATATTAGGGCTACCTTATGTTAAGAAAGGTAAATATAGACCCAAGAAAACTTAGTTAGGTAGTATAGAAATTTATTTTATTTTATTAGAATTAAATAAAAATTTGACACTTAATAAGACATAATGGAGAAGAATAATTCATGTAGTCGACCCCACATAGTGGGATAAAACTTGGTGTTGTTGTTGTTATTGTTGAAGAATAAGATATTAACTACCAAACACAAATAAGTAAGAAAGATTTGAATTACTCCCCTTAAGTAACTCATAAGGTGCCTTTTTGAGTTTATGATGAAAATACATGTGATTAATTATATAGCAGGTGATATTTATAGTATAGACCTAAATAATCTAAGTAATTTATATCCATTTAGTATTAATCAAGATATATTCATTACTATTCTATTTTTTCTCTCAGTTATGACATTTTATTAGCATGTCTTAAGACCTGACAAGTTATATTTATTTTCAAAGTCCTCACAAAATATTTTTTATTTCTATTTGAATTTTTCTACATGATCTCAATAAATTATAAGAATTTTTCTTACATGATCACAATAAATAAAAACTCAAATGATATGAATATAACTACTTCCATAAGAGATTGAAATGTTCTTTCATTTGTTTAATTAACTAGTGAGCATCAAAAAGATGATTATTTGAGAATTCTAGTTTGGCCAATCCTCTAACCATTTATAGGTTTGAAGTTTTCACAAGAATATGTATATAAGCATGACAACCTTATATGGTCTCACCAGTATTCTTCTAAAATATTTTTTTAAGTATTTAATTGAACAATATATATATATATATATATATATATATATATATATATATATATATATATATATATATATATATATATATATATATATATATATATATATATATATATATATATATATATATTGTCAATAATAAGAACATAAATATTTTCATGGTTAACTACTTTTAAAAGTGGTTTATTATTAAGTATTAAGACATGAAGATGATAAAATTTTAATTTTAAAATCTTTATCATAAAGTTGATTCATACTTAGCATATGATATTTTAAATCATCTACTAAGATGAAATTTTTAATTGAAAAGAAATAGTCCTTAACATCATTTCTAATATTAAGCACATTTTTAGTTGTATAATTGATAATAGTTACTTTATTTCCATCCTTATAATTGGGAATTTGGTGATGTCACCAATCATTTATTTTTAAAGTAATCAATTTACATATACCTTATACATCCACTAGTTCTATTATGAAAATATACTTATAAAAATATATCAAATGTTGAATTTTGATAAGAAAACTAAGTTTAGTTCTTTTGTATTAAAATATATGCATGATTTATATTTTTCAAGTGTAGTCTTCAATTATCAAATAACTTTTTCTTCATAATTTATTCTTAATTTACATATGCAAGAGGTAATATTTATCTTACCATAGCAATAATAAGCAACATTATATAAAGTGTGTATAAATAAAATTTTAATTCAATAGAAATTTTTTTTTTCTTAATAAAGATTGAGTATGGACATGAGATTTATGATGTAAACTATAGGATGAGTCACATGATTCAGATCTTTAATATAGCATTTGCACCTTCTAACATTCCAACTAGACAAAATAATTTTAATTGTTTTGATCACATAATAACATTCATCAATCAAAATAGTGTTTTTCTTCATTTATTTAAACTATTTATTATGTCATTCTTCATTTTTAAAAAAAAAAAAAAGCTTCTTACAAAAGAATATCTGAAGGTTGATATGTGTAGAATTAAAAAACCCTAATATATTATTTACATTGTAGAATTTATTTATAAAAAAAGAAATCTTCAAGAAATTTTTTTAGCAGAATTCTTATGCATTTACATAGCTAACACATAAATTTTAATATTTACATATTTAACACCTAAGTCTTTAATATTACATCAAAAATAACACCTTTATTAATTTTTTAAAGTAAAATATATCATTTCAAGTATAAGAAAGATGCTATATTTATAAATATCAAACTTTAGATGTTAGATATGTAAATACATAGAACTTATGTGCTATGTATATAAATTTCTCATTTTTATTGTGAAAACAAAGGTCCAAAAGTAATAATTCAATTGTTTATAGGACCCACACCATAAGAAGGATCAATAATATTATTGAAATGATTTGTTTTTAGTTAACTAAACCAAGAATGCATACCCAATTGCATCTTGTAATTACTCAATGAAGTTGCTATCACCTTTGAAGTAGTTTTCAATCTTTATATAGCTTATTTATTGGATGTTTTTCTTTTAATTATAGCCTCTTTAATATAATAGAATTTTTATAAGAAAAATTTTAAGTATTTGATTGAAAAATGTGCATACTACTTTGTCGATATAAAATATTTTTAGAAAATTTTTTCTTTAAGCATGCATATTTTTTTCCTTTAATTAGGCATAACTATCATGCATAATGCATACCATACATGTGCTTTTCATATGTAAATTTATTATTATATGGCTTTTTAGGTTCTAAGTCATTCTAATCATCTAGAGCCATAATGCAAAGATTGGTTACTTCATTTTTATGTTTACTTATAGATGATTTACAAGTTGAATTGATTAAAACAAAAACCTTTTGACTTTTCTTTTTCTTTATCATCTTTCTTTCTATGATATTGTTGATATTATTATTATTCGCATTATTGGGACAATTTTATTTTATATGACATATCTTGTAATCAAAGTAAATGATATAATTAGCATGCATTATTTTTCAAGGTTGTGAAAACTAGATTGGATAAAGAACCAGAAGGAGAAGTTTAAAGTTCACTAGTTCGATTGGGTTATATCAAATGATGTATTAAATATTAGAATTATTTAAATATGATCTAAATAATGTAATAATATAAATATATTATAAATATATAAAAATAATAAATAGAATACATATGTAAGAAATATTTTAATAATTATAAATTTAAATGTCCATATAAAGCTCTTTAAGAATATGTATATGTTTATTATAAATCTAAATATAAGTGTAATTAATATATTAAAAAAATTTAAAAAACTTATAATATAGATTTATAGTATAAATATAATTCATAATAAGAATATAATTATTAAAAAATGTAACTTATAATAAGACAATATAGTTAGTAATACAAAAAATTATTTTAAATTTTGTAATAAGAAAAATATTATGTGTAAAATAATTATAAATTGTTATTATAAATTTAATATTTTAAAATAACTTATATTAAAATAATTTGTTTATAATAAAAATATAAAGTGAAAAATTAAAATATTGTTTTTATATTCTTATATCTCAAAGCTCATTTAATATTTGTATGAGATTGTAACCTATTTAGGTGGTGGCTTAGTCATCATGCTATGGTATAATTTGGCTAAGCTCACATTTAAGATTTATAAGAGCTATTATAAAAATATTTAAAAATTTCAATATAATAGAATTTTTATAAGAAAAATTTTAAGTATTTGATTGAAAATTAAAAAAGGTTATATTTAGGCAAACATATATTATATAATAGGGACTAGTTCGTTGGTTCATTAGTTAAACTCATTGTTCAGACCAATTTTCATTGGTTGGATACGAAAAAGGTTTTTATGATAAATCAAATTAGCCATATACCTAGTTCACCATCAAAATGATTGAACCAATCAATATAGTCTAGCATTTAAAACCATGTTATTTTAAACAAATTTTTTCTATTCCTTCTTTGTTACTATTTCTCTACCTTTTTGTGCTTAAGGAAGGAGTTGAATTATTTTTTAATTAGTTAGTTTGTTGGGTGAATAGAATTTGTAGAGAAATTTTTTGTCATTTATGCGAAAATATTGATCACTCCATTAGATATTAAAAATAAAAGGAACCATTGTCTTTTTTTTTTTTTTTTTGGATATCTCTATTCCTCAATGAACTTGAAATTAAGCAATCTTAGACTTAGTTTGGCTAAAACTTTTGGTCTGGGGTTTAAAAAATTTCGAAAACTATTTGTCTTTGTTTTTTTGAAAAGCTAAAGCAGACTTTCGGTGAGATGGGTAAAAGCAGCTTTCAAAAAGCACTATTCAAACGGGTATCAAAATTAAAATGCACGCTCTCAAAAGCAAAACGCACTAAAAAAGCCCTCCCAAACGGAGCCTTAAGGACATGAAATCATACTCTCTCAATTATAAGTTTATTAATAATTGAGTTTGGACAATCTCAAAGCCAACCTCCAAAATTTACAGCTAAATTAATTATGTGCATTGAGATTTAAAAATTACTTCAAATCCTACTTGATTAGATGAATATTTTGGTAATATATCAAAGTTTGATATGTATTAGGCCTTGCTTGTTAACTTCAATTTGAGTTAAAATTGATTTTGTTTTCAAGTGATCTTCAATCTTGAAGCCAAATTCATAATCCTATCCAAAAGGAGGCTCTAAAGCCATTAAATGGGTGCATGATTCATGCATATGCCATATGTATCAATATTTTTAAGATTTGAGATGGCTAACAAAATATTTTTAGGTCACAAAGAGCTAATTTTGGTAATATATTGCAAGTAGCATGGCATGAACACATTAACATCCTTCTCTATGAACTGTCACCACATTCTATAATAAAATCTTAGAGAAAGAGATGATTTAATCCTAGCATCACTTTTCAACTAAACCACAGTACAGCAGATACACATTAAAAAAACTTTGTAAACACATGAAACTATCCAAATGAATATAGATTTTGTTTGATTGCTTTTGATTGGTTATCTGATGTAAAATTAGTGTAGGATACTTTATAGTTGTTTAGTTGAATTAATAGACTCATTTTATTTGGTTGATAAAATGTAAAAAAATGTCTGGGCGTGATGGGAGTCACGTTACGATTAATGTGGCTAATTACGGCGGCGGCGAGCTGGCCAATGGCGAAATGAAGCCGAGCGGTAAGCATGGCCAGCAACCAGCAGCAATGCGGCAATGGCCAGTGCAGAAGCCGGCGCCGTGGCCAGCGTCGAAGCGGCGGCCTGAGCCGTGGCATGCATCCAGCAGCTGGCGCGCAGCCGGCGCAACCCGATGAATGCGGCGGCGTGGCGGCCCGGCGGTTGAGCTGGCCGAATCTTGGCGGTGGTGGGGCAGGCGGGCCCACAGATCACTTTCGGATGTATTTGGAATTCGCCGATTTGGCTAATTCCAAATACAATAATCTATCGGTGTATTTCAAATACCTCAAATAAATATGTATTTGGTTTCTTTGCAAACAGAAAATTAATAGAATCGTGTAAAGTGAATGCAATACTCATTTCTGCAACCAAACAGCCCCTTTAAAACAAAATTTGATTTGACCCACTTCACATTTATTAAACTCTATGATATATAGTTTAAGCAAGAAGTAAACTAACCCTAAATTCATATGAAGTCCTATTTAAAAACAATATCATCTGTAGATGCATAAAAGGTTCCTATTTCAAACATTAGTAAAATCTAAGTATACGAATACTATAAAACCATGGGAGGCATCAAGAGAGGTGGGAAATTAAAATCTATTTTGGATGCTGTGAATTGAGAGCAAGAGGAGGTTGCAGGATGCATTTTAGAAGATGGAGAAACGTAAGAAAAGAATGAAAGTGAAAGTCAAAAGCAAAAGAAAATTTTTTTTCTAAGAATAAAGAATATACTATGGAACCATCAAGTCATCCACCAAAGGAAGAATTCCATTTTGAAAATCAAAATCAAGCCTTGCAATTTGGAGGCAGCCCACAATGAAGGAGAGAGAAATATTCAAATTAAATATGAAAGTGAGAAGACTAGGCCATGAATCATCCAACACACCTTAAATAATGAAATAAATAATAATAATGCTCATGCTAGGAAATGAGATCATCATACATTAGTCATAATACAAGTAGAGCATAAAAATTCATCCTCAATAATATTCATATGCTTGATCATAATAATATTTGAAATTGGAAGCAACAAATTCAATCAACACATAACAATTAGCACAAAATCAAGACATTGTAATAATTTTTTTTTATTATTATTAAATCATCAATCCTGCACTCCTTGTGAGAAGCAGGACAGATGAACTGAAACAAGAAACGTATCGGCTGTTCAACAATCTTTACAAGGACAAATGTTACATTTACATAACAATGGCACGACAGGATTAAATGGATTATGCCACCAACTCAGGAGCAGCAGCAAATCTATACAGAAAGAACAAATTGTTTTCATCTGTTTCCTTACAAGAAGTCCCATTGCCAATAGACCTTCTCCACTATGCCTCCGCCGCTCCGGACTGCGAAACGCAGGGTCTCTGAAGCTGGAGGAACTCCCCATAACAACGGCACTGCAACAGTCATGGTCAATTTCTCCTGTAAACCTTCCTTGCTTGCCTTTTCTGCTGTAACAACCTGCACGAGACCGCAAAATGTTAGCATGGCAACTCCCATCGAATGGCAAATGAAGAATCTAAAACAATTTTTTTTTAAAAATGAGAAATTTGGGTCTAAGAATTCTATTCCATTGACGCTCTCCTCTGGAAGAAAAAAAATGATTCCCATCCAAGAAAATAAAATGAAGCTCAGAATACTATGCGTTTTTAAACTGGCCATTGATTTAAAACATAATTGGGCCCTCATCATTTTCATTTCATTTCCCTCCAACTTAATTGTTCATCTGAAAATAGGCAAGCCCCAAAACATCCCCAACATAATAATATATGAATTATTTTAAGCTTAAAATAATAGCCTTGGTGGTTTGGGCTACAGAGGACAAAAGATGGACAGTTTAATACAATTTTAATGAAGAGATTAAGGAAGAAAAGTGACAAAAAAATAATATAAATAAAAAGGGGGATTTACATACATACCACGCAATTCTTATGCATTTACATATTTCACACCCAAACTTTAATTTTTACTTAAATAACACTTAAATCTTTATTATTACATCAAAAATACCACCCTGATTACTTTTTCCAAGTGAAATGCACCTTTTTCTGCATAGGGAAAGTGCTAGTTTTGTAAATATTCAAATTTGGATGTGAAATATGTAAATGCATAAAAATTCCGTGGTATGTATGTAAGTTTTCCAAATAAAAATTACGTAAGAAGATTTGTTTATAGATTTACACTTCAAAACAACATATTGAAAATAAGAAAACTGTCTCCAAATAACCAGGATAAGGCTAAAATGATGATGAAATTTCTGAAATAGCCTGTTCACTGAGCTACAACAAGCACGATACCATTTACGCAAGAAGATTTGTTTATAGATTTACACTTCAAAACAACAAATTGAAAATAAGAATTCATAAAACTGCCTCCAAATAAGCAAGATAAGGCTAAAATGATGATGAAATTTCTGACTTAGCCTGTTCACTGAAACAAGCACAATACCATTTTGGTCATTAAACATCACTGTACTTGGTGAAAAACATTCTTGTTCATAACCACAATACCAAGCTACGATAATATTACTATTCTCTCCATCCAGTTTATCTTCTACACTAAGTATTTAGAAGATAATCATTTGTTCAAAACATTATTTTTCAGAATAAAATGGTAAACCAGCAGTTCACTAACAGTTAACCTTAAGAATGACTGGTTAGAATACGTATACAGGAAAATCATTCAATTTCTTGGAATAGATCCAGAGTTTTCAGTAGTATGCAAAAGGTTCCCATCTTGATGATGGAAGGACTGCTGAAATAAACAAATAAAGCTCAATATTTATATCTGTGTTTCTGGTTTATAGTGTTCCAAAATAAATAAACATAGTAAATAATGGCTTTGTTTTATTGACATGAAAGGAAGACCAATCTTGCAAAATATGGTTCAGATCCAAGCAAACTTGAAACAAAGATATAAAGCAAAATACCTCGCCGCCATTCTCCAAAACGATGTCTTCAACAACATCACTTAGCATCTCAATAGAACGGCAAAAACCAAAGATGCATAGCCTTCTTCCCATGTCAAGTCCCTAAATACATGTTTTAACAAAGCGTAAGCTCTTAAGCAAAAGAAATTTCATGAAACTAAAGAAAAAAAGACCCACTAACATTTGTAGCTGCAATATCAAAGAGGGCACCGAGACAAAGGACTTGGTTAGGATCCATGTAATAACTCTCTTGAAAACGCTGGGACCTTTGAGAACCCTTTGACTTTCCGTGTCTCTTCTGCATAAAGGATAAAAATTATTAATAAAACGGGAAAGTAAATACAATTTTCTTTATCACAAACTTAAGAAATTCAGTAACATCAGGGAATTTTTATATCTTATCCAATCCACTTGCAAGTTTCATTTTAAAATTCTGCTAGTGGGGCGATTTAGATTTTCGTTTAAAAGAACATGCAACTTCAAGCTGCATATTTTTAAATGCAAATGATAACCAACTTGTTCTATTCAAACACATGTAAAATGTAAAATGGCAACGAGTGCTATGAACCTACGCAGATTTTTTACAGGAAGCAAAGGGTCAACAAAATAAACCACTCTCAGATCAATCTAGAAAGTATACATGAACGAACTGCAAACCATCTCTTCATGTTGGAACTAATAACTAGAGACTAGCGTGCAACCAAAAGCAGAAAAATAAATCACTTTAATAATACATTGATAAACAGAAACATTTATGAGCAACAATATTTCATTGCACACAGTCCCTACTTGAGAAAGATTGCAGATCAAGCTTTAGAATCATATTAAAAATAGCATTTTGAGGCTAGTTACAAAGAATGACAATACATCAAACAGAAAATGAAAAGGCTGCAAACTAGCATTGGTGACACAATCACCAAAATAAATAAATTTCCAGAAGTTACACAGAAATCAAATAAAAATAATGAAAAAGCTTATGGAAAGTAATTACATCTGAAGTTGGAAAGCGTCGAGGAACAAGGGATCCCCCAATATGAACAAGTCCTTCAGAGGTAAAGAGAGTAATTTTATCTTCAGGAATCCATTGAAAAGCTGCAGATGTTTATTAAAGTGTTAGAATTTCATATCTGGAAAACGGCACGTGGACAGTAAATTAAATTAAATATAACATGAAAACTGAAATACAGGGGATCTCAGATATGTGATCTATATAATCATCTAAGATTAGAACAAACACACAAATCATATGAATACAATTGTTTTATAATCAAATTAATTAGGGGGCTCTCATAAGATATCATTCATGTGAAATGCAAAATGCCTCATAAATGATCCATGTCAAAGTAGAACCTCTATGTTGTCTTCCGAAAATGAATTTTACTTAAGCCTTCATTATAATCTCTACTTGAATAATATCACCATGATAAGAACATAGCTTAAATTAACTTGAACTTTGTGAATGCAATAAATTAAGAGAAGGAAGACAAAAACTGCCAAATTCAGCATAACGCAAAGTACAATTCAAATACACATATATCTATCATATTTTAAACAAATTCATGTTTTTATTTTTCTCTTCTGAAGAAGTCACATCAGATAAAAATGTAATTTTTTTCACATGCGGACAATGGACATCCATGTATAACCTACAACAAGATTCTTGGATAAACTGAATATAATAATGTATGCTAATTCAAAACTATGATTATATATAAGCACTCTGAAAATCATTTTTTATCCAATTAGATCAACATTTTACCGATCATCCACAGAGCATTTTGGTAGGAAAAATTATTATCCTAAAGAAGGAGCCCAAACATGCTTTAATTTTAAAATTTACATTCACAAATCCAACGAGAATCATGCAATCACAGAGTACTGAATAATGCTATTAGTGACATTGGCCGCCAGTAACAGAATGCTGATAAGTTTAATAAGTATCTTCACAGTTATCATCCAAGAAATTTCACATATCCAATTTCCAATTTGTTCTTTCAGATACTAGCAATACGACCCCAATCCCTTCACAAAGCACAACAGTTGGAAATTCCTAACCACTTAGGCCGCGAGAAGAAAAAACTGTCAAAAAACCACCGTATTTCAATAACATTGAACAACATCTACCTCGAACCGATACAAAAAATTCTTAATGAGCAACATCATATCTAGCATCGCAATATCAACTAATATCAACAGAAACCTAGTTGATCAACAACAGGAAGTAATGGAATGGACTTACTCGGTTCATCGGAAGGGGTAGAGGATTCCCATGGATAAGCGCCGTAGGGATCTCCCCAGAAGCTTCGCCGGATTCCACAGATCGACATCTGACAGTGCGAAGGGAACGAGGGGAAAAAGACGGGAATGATGAAGAAGCGAAGGTGAGCTTCCGGCATAACGGATCTGCCGGCCGGCTGAGACCCGGTAGAAGATGGAAGCTTAACGAGAAATAGAACGATTCCGCCATGACCAATATACAAAAAAAAAGAAGAGGGAATGACGGAGGAAGCGAGGAATAAGTAATTGGTGGTGAAGGAAGAAAACAGCATACAGCAGTATTTTCCGTCGAAGAAAAGCTAAAGGTCAGTTGTAGGCTTGTAGCCATTCCTGTGGCCACCCGTTTTATGGCATTAAAAAAATTTCTCGCTACTCACCCGTAAAACATGTTAAGACCTCTTAGCTTAATAATTTAAGGATTGAATGTTATGATTTCAATTAAAATAATTCTTTTAATCATATATTTTAAGTGAATGTTGAATGAAGTCAATTAGAAGATCAGAAATTGTTAGATCATCAAGAGAATCTTTATAAACTCTCCTTACTTTAGAATTGATATCACAAAATTTTTTGATTATATTTTAAATGTTTTTATTGATTAGTCTTATCGAGAATCAGCTTTCGACGTCAAGATTTATGTTTACTAATATTAAATCATCATAATAAACTCAAATCATATATAACTTCAATATATCTTTCACATAATTTATGTTATCAACATTTTTTTTTTACTTATATGATATTTATATGAGATATTTAAACTAATGCATTGAATAGAGTATATTTCATTCAATCATAAAGATTTTTACTTTTTGATGTATTATATATGATAAGATATAATTTTCTTTAGAATTAAAAGTATATATATATTTAAGATATCATTTTCTTATAAATGGCAGAATATTTATTTCTCTATAATTTATTTATTAGTTTTTATTAAAATTTTCTTATACAATATTAGAAATAAAGATAAATGAGAATTAGATATGTATTTTAAAGGTTAAGAATGATAGAAGTTTATAAACCAACTAATTTTATATTAAATTTTATTTAAAATAAAAATAAAACAGATTTTCACATATAATTCTTTTTAGAAATTTTTACAAATTAATCGCTTAATTTGTAAAAATAAAACATGATTTTTTTTAGAAATTTTATATTTTGAAATTAAAAGTAAAACATTGTTTTCCACATATAATTTTTTTTAGAAATTTTTACAAAGTAATCATCTAATTCATATATATTTATAATTTAACTATTTTTATTATTTTCTTAAGTTGTCGAGTTCATATATTTAAAGGTGCCATTTCAAAAAAATAAAAATATGAATTAGACTTTTGTTATAAATTGTAATATTTAAATATTAATTTAAAAAATAAGATTAAAAATAATTGATTTATAAATATATAAGAAATGATAGATTGTGTATATACAAATTCATTATTTTTAAGTTATATATCTATATTAAAAAAATAATGAAAGATAATTATTTCCTCATAATGAAGATCGGAGAAATAGTGGAACTGATAATTAAAGATATAAAATAATTATATAATTCTTTGTATTATTATGATTCTCTTATTATTTTTATATTTTAATCACCTTGCAGTAAACTAGTAAGTATATTTATTTAATTTGTTGTATTACATTAACAGGACTGAAGAATCAGATTTTTCAAATATATTTAAAAGTTATTCACGCTCTAGCTCGGTTAGTGGGTGGCGGACCTCCTAAGTTGAATCCTCTCCAGGGCAGAGGAGCCTATACCTAAGGTGAAGAAAGTAAGTGGAGACCCGATATATATGAGTGATAAATATGACACTAAGTTCTCATGAGATTAATTATAATGATATTTTTATTCATAAAATGAATGAGTTGTTGAGTGGATAATTATTGTAAAAAAAAAATATATATATATATATATCTAAAAATTAGCAGAATATCTGCAGTCAACTGGGCGTAGGACTGCACATTTTTTCTTCGCGCACTACATATGGCGGTTGTTGTCCCCGCGGCCGAACGACAAGGGCAAATTACTATTTAATATTTAGGGGTTTTTATATGCTATGATAAATTACTTATTTTATTTATTTAATATATAAAATTTTATTATTATCTGTATATTATATAAATAAGGCCGTAACTCATTTTAAGCGTGATATAATAATAAAATTTTACGTATTAAATGAATAAAATAGATAATTTAGCGTGATATGTACGTAAAAATCCCTAATATTTATTACGTCCGGGATACCGCTAGCCTCCGTCTCCACAGAAAATCTGAGATCTCATTGATATGCCTCTAGGTGACGCCAGCCATCTTTAAACCGTCTCTCTCTCTGTCCCATGGCGTTCTCAAGCACCCTTTACAGTCCTGATGGCGTCTATCGCTCACCACGTCCGCCAGTCTCGTTCCCCACAGATCCGTCCCTCTCCATGATCACGTTCCTTTTCCGCTGCATCATATCCTAACCGTCTCGCCATCGCCGACGTCGACTCCACCGAAAGTTTCACTTTCGCCCAGCTCCGCTCCTCCGTCTACTCCGCCGCCGCTGGACTCCATCGCCTTGGCATCTCAAAAGGCTCCGTCATTCTCATCTTCGCTCCCAACTCCATCCAGTTCGCAGTCTCTTTCTTCGCCATCGTCGCTTCTGGCGCCATCGCCACCACTGTCAATCCCCTCTACACTGTCGCCGAGCTCTCCAAACAAGCCAAAGACTCCGGCGCAAAGTTCGTCTTCACGGTCCCCGAGCTTTGGGACAAAGTCAAATCTCTTCACCTTCCCACCATCTTCTTCGGCACGAAACTTCCCTCCGAAATCGCGACTTCCGAGCCGCCGATTCACTATTTCTCCGACCTTATGTCAGTGCCGGAGGCGGAGTACTTTCCGCCGGAAATTAGGCAATCAGACATCGCCGCGCTACTCTACTCGTCCGGTACCACGGGAGCAAACAAAGGGGTCATGCTGACTCATCGAAACTTCATTTGCACCTCTATGATGGCTTCCGGCGACCAAGACCTGTTGGGCGAGCCGCCTAACACTTTTCTTTGCTTCCTTCCCTTGTTCCATGTATTCGGGTTGTCCGTGATTACTTACGCGCAGTTGCAGAGAGGGAATAGCTTAGTATTGATGACAAAGTTCGAGATGGAGTCAATGCTGAGATCAATTGAGAAGTATAGGGTGAGCTATACCTTTGTCCCGCCGGTTATGATTGCTCTAGCAAAGCAGGCCAAAGTGTCAAAGTACGATTTGAGCTCGTTGAGGCTTCTTGGCTCTGGAGCGGCGCCTTTGGGAAAGGATGTGATGGAGGAAGTGGCTAAGAGCCTCCCAGGTGCTGAGATTATTCAGGTTAGATTCTTGTTATAGTGCAAATCAGTGCAGTTGTTGTTTAATTAAATGGATAAAGATGCCTGGTATGTCTTGCGCCTTTGCTATGTTTGATTTCCCATTCCTCTTTGCATAGAGGAAGAGCGTGTGTTTTTTTTTTGTTTATCTGTAATTCGCTTGAATACCTATTTTGCACTTTTATTTACAAAATTTTTCTTCAGGGATATGGCTTGACTGAGTCTTGCGGAATTATTTCATTGGAGTACCCTCAAGGAAAGGATCGCTTATACGGTTCAACTGGATATCTTTCCGCAGGAGTTGATGGTAAAGTTATCAGCGTAGACACTCAAAAGCCTCTTCCTCCCAACCAGCTTGGAGAGTTATGCTTTCGTGGACCTAATATAATGCAAGGTAAATTCTATGCGGAAAAAAAAATGCTCTAATCATTTAATTCATTTTGAGATTAGTAACGAATATGAGTGATTAATAAATATTTATCTCAAATAAATTCCATAATTTTAAAATTTATTGTGTTCAAATTTTAGTAAAGATTTTCTCATTAATTTTTTTCCTGAGTTATGCATTAACCAAATTTGGTAATTGTATTTTTTTTTTTATTGTGAAACATATCTTTATGAATGCAAAGACCATTCCTATGTTGAAACTTTACCCAAGAATATACTTTTATTTCTATAGGTTCATTCGTCCTTCTATTTAATAATGTTGTTCTGAAGCTGTTAATTTCTAACTTCAAAATTCGTCCAGGCTATTTTAATAATCCAGAGGCTACTAAATTAACTTTGGACAGTGAAGGATGGTTGCATACAGGCGATCTTGGATATTTTGATGAAAAGGGGCAACTTTTTGTTGTTGATCGCATTAAAGAGTTAATCAAATATAAAGGATTTCAGGTAAACTTAAATGATGTAGTTGGTATTTTATATGCAAAGTTTAACTTGTTTTCAACGTTTTGTTGTTAGATGCTCATTTGCTTTGAGTTATTAAGTTGTGGGCCATTAATGAGTTGCAGGTTAAGGAATTAAATGTAGCTTTTGCAACTTTTTTTGTCTTGTATAAATTTATTATCACTTGGGCCATCAACGGGTTTCAATAAGTTGTCATTATTCATACCAAGTTGATATATCTTTAGTTGTCAGAAGAGAATATCTACTTGCTTAAAGAACTCATTAGTTGATGTTGGCAAGTTGCCTTAAGCTATTCGCTCATTCAAAATGAACTAGCCTAGATAACATACTTTGGAACTCCTTATTGATCTCATCAAAGGAACTTGCTATAGAACTCTTTAAAGAGTTTGCCAAACGAAACTCATCCTTAAAACATTTTTATTCTTAGCTTGGAACTCATTTAAGAGTTACTCAAGTACTTTGACAATTATCAACTTGAAAGACTTAAACATTCTTACAATAAGCATTGTTCTTGCTTGCTACATATCATTACTTGCATCACTTAAATATAGCCATTCCTATAACATTGTATCTTGACCTAAACTTAGAAATAGAAGGTAACAGGATATGACTAGCAAATTTTGATTGACTCATTCTATATTAGCTTGTACTCCTAAACAAAAATCTTGTGAAATTTATGAAGGTTCTTTTTGATTTAGTGGGGAATTTGCAGTGACTTCTTGAGATCAATAAAGTTTGCCAAACAACAAATGGGAAAAATCAACTGGTAACTCGCTACATCAACAACACTATCATTATTAGCAAGGATTGTAGAATCATGATTATTATCATGAGAGGCGAGATAAAAATTAGAGGAACTACAATGTCACCATACAAGCGAAGTCAGCCATTTTTTTAATATTTGACCTTCACACCTCTTTGTGTTTCTTTTGTGACATAATGGATGTGATTCAAGATAAAGAGTATTTCTAACAACTACACTGATGAGTGCAGGAGCATATGTTTGAGATCTATTTAAGTGTTGTGTATTTCACAAAGATCATCAACATGATATAGAGGATTGTTAACATCTTTAAAATTTTATTGAAGAATTGTTTGGTACCATAAAGCTAAAAAAATTATTCTATCCGAACTTGGATGCAGTTTGAGAAAGATTATATGAAGGAACAACATAATGAACCCATCTAGATGCAAACAATGCATATATCTAGAGCGGTGTCAAGAATTCTCAGTAGAGATGGAGTTATAGATTCTTACAAGGTAAGCCAACATTAACTTTGCAGGGTTAAGTGCTTGTTTTCATGACTTCATAATCATCAATTGAGTTAATGCTAGTCATTTTCACCAATGGAGATAGACGTACAATGACAATGTATATATAATTATTTCACACTCAAGTAGGACCATTTAGATGTAATCAATTGGTACTGATATGACTATTCAAACTTAATACAATGCCTCAGATATCACACTAGCCTGCCTAACCTATGACTTTGACAACAGACTATAGGAGGATCCCAAAAGTTCAACCCACTAGCCTAGAATTCCTAGCGGACCCATTCAAATAACTCCTAATAAGCTTTATGGGCAATTCAATTGAGTCAATAGCCATCCATCTAATTGCCTTGATATGACTAGTTGGATATATAGTAAAGAACAACCAATCTAGGATATTTTTATGGGTTGCCTCTATGGCAACCAGATCAATAACTATCTGCATATAGAGACAATTTCAGTTATGGATTTGATTAGTTTAATTCAATCATCTTCTAGAAATTATACCTAAGTTTGAATCAAGGCTTCAAGATTTGTTTAATTAGACTATTTCCATCCCAAAACCATATAATCAATTAATATTACATGCCATGTGACATGTTTACTACATTGCGATTACAAAATGAGCTAGCTATAATACCATAATTTAATGGCCTCGTTCTATAGTAACC
This sequence comes from Cymbidium sinense, assembly GCA_021442155.1. NCBI lineage: Eukaryota > Viridiplantae > Streptophyta > Magnoliopsida > Asparagales > Orchidaceae > Cymbidium > Cymbidium sinense. Next base: position 89,826,394 of record CM038232.1, on the reverse strand, counting down.
TTGCTCCACACATCCCCACACAAATATGTCCATGTGACACATTAGTGAGGAAACCTTGGAAGGTTTTTTGTAGAGTGACTCTCTGGACTTGAGATCAAAGTTGACTCCTTTAGTTAACAATTCTCTTTCCTACTCTTCGTTTTCTATTATTGTTTGTCTCCTTCCTTTCAACTATTATAATAATGTACTTATTGAATCCTAATTTGTCTGTGGGGTTGATGCTAGATCTAATGATGAGTCTCGTTGTAAGTAGGATTGGATAGTAAAAATTGTTGACCTCTACACATATTTCATAAGTCAAATTAAGCCTACAAGATGACTTCGACGTACTATGGATACGATGTCATGCAAATCGAAATCAAAATACCCTGATTGACATTGAAACTGGTCGAAATGATCTCCGATTGATGGATTGATGCTAATGCGTCCACCAATTCGTCCAAAGCGCCAAAATTGATTAAAATATACATCTCACATAATTTGATGATCGACCTATCGGAAAGACGAGCCGTCGATACCCTTACATGCATATTTGAGTTAGGAGGCTGTGACGATGTATAAACTACCTCCGTTCGCGAAATTGATTGTGTTGTTAGCGTCAAAATATCGAAACCTATTAAACGAAATTTTTCGCGATTGATTCAGGCGAGTTTGTGCGAGTATCGAGTGATCGGATGCGACAATGAGTATTTCTGAGCTGAAATTGACTCGATTAGATGTTGAATTGAACTAAACGATCTCCGATCGTGAAATTGACTACGTTATTATATTAAGAACAATGAAATAACCCAAAATTGATATCCATATCGCCTATGTGATGATATCGCCACAAAAATCCCAAATTAGAATCAATTAAATCACTCAAATAAAAAAAAGGAAGTCTATATAAATACCCATTAATACCTAACCCTAAGACCTCATAACACTCACAACCCCACAGCCTTAAGTTTCTATTCCACAACCACCACCAAGACACGAGCCCTTTCTATCCCATGCGAGGAACCCACACTTAGCTGCGACCTCACCCTTTACACGTTGCCTCCACTCAGTTGCTTCCTCTCACCCTCCCATTCATTAGGCCACGCACGACAACCCAACAAACTGGCCGTTGGTCTAAGCCATAGCTCCAGCCTCTTCTGTCTAGGTCGTTGTCGACCTTAGTATGCCGCTAACCAAGGTACCAATCTCCCTTCCCGTTCTTGCCTCACCTTTTTTACGTACACAAGGTCAATCCTTCCTTGTTTGCCTTTCACTACAAAACCTAAATCCCCAGTTAACAGACCCTTCCAATAGCTTGCTGCTGCCTCTTCACATACACCGAACCAAGCGAGATCCCATTCTCAACCTCCTTTTCATCTAACACTTCATCTCCACATATTTTGCACTCAACAACAACCACCCAACAATCCTTCTCTTTCCTAAACTGAGCAATGCACGCCTCCCAAATCATCACGTGATTTTACTCTTGTTTCTCCCTACCCACGTAGCAGTCAATCCCCAACTTCCCTCTCATTCTCTTCTCTACAACACTCCATTTGACCAACTACCTTTGATCTATCAAAGCAAAGTGAGTGACAATAGATTCTGTAGGATTTAATTTTGTCATCATTGATATTAATTTTATTTTGTTTACTATCAACTATTGTTTTATTTTGTTGAATTCGGGGAAAGTAACAATGCTTTAATATTTGGTGTGATGATGGTGAAGTGGGGCTTAGATTTGTTGGGTATTTATGCCATCATTTGTTCTTTGATAATTTCAAGTGGCAAAAAGTGGATGAAATAGTGATCTCATTTGCGTCCTATCATCACCTTAATATATATGTAAAGATAAAATTATAATGAATGCTAAAAAAAATAAATTTAAGACCTGCTCATGTTGCTTAAACACATCGGAAAAATTTATTAGATGTTAAGTACCCGTTCGTATTGCTTCAACACGACGAGGATATTATGATGCTTTTCATACATGTATCGAAGGCTTATGTGATTCTTCCCATAAGCACGGTAAGTATGAAGACCTCTTGGCTGGTGTGAAGACACCACCACTTCATAAGTGTGGTGGGAAGACCTTAGAATCCCGTCAACCCCAACGCAGGATGATGTGGGAGGTTGTCAAGTTTAAATTAAAATAGTTCTACATTTAAAAGCGTAATGCATGAAATATTAAGTACTTGTTGGTTTAATATAATTGCAAATAATTGTTAGATGTTAAGTATTTGGTCATGTTGTTTTAACACGGGAGAAAATTAGAATGCTTTTCATACTGAAGGCCTATGTGGACGCTTCCATATCGGTACATATGAAGACTTCTTTTGTTGCATGACACTATCATTTTTTTTATAAGCGTGGTGAGAAGATCTTGACACTCTCGAAGTAGCCCCCTATGTAGAGATGACGTCGAAAGGCTATCGAAATTTCATAGAAATATGGATTGATAGCAAATGCAAATGAGGTAGATTAGAAGAATACTTATAACTTGAATAGGCAATTGAACTGATAATGGAACTTAACATAAAATACAAACTTATATAATAAAACTAAGGATGAACACATAATTGCGTAACAAGGATTTTAATTGTTTACTGATGAATATGATCCTTTAAAATATTGTGTTAATCTTGGTCCTTTGAAGCGTGTATGGCACGAATATAAAAAAGGAAAATAGTGCAGGGTCCGCATCGATACTGCAGTGTTAAATAAGCAAGGATTTTCACATTATGGATGGATGCGGGCAGAGAAGTTAGTCCTTGAAACTAAAATTAGCTTAGGAAATTGGAATATAGGTACTCTTACAGATAAATTAATGGAATTAATAGATATTATGGTTCATACCAAGAAACTAAATTGGTTGGGGAGAAGGCCAAGGAGATTGATAGTTTAGGTTTTAAACTTTGATATTCAGGTAGAAGTCGAATTAGAAATATCGTATGTGTGATTATAAATAAAAACTTGAAAGATAATGTTATAAATATTAATAGATGTGAAGATAAAATTATAACTTTAAAGATTATTGTTTATACTAAGATTATCCATATTATAAGTGTTTATGCTCCTCAAGTAGGTTTGAATGTGATTTAAAAGAAAATTTTTTTGAATTAGAGGGATTAATATAAAAGATACATCTTGAAGAAAAAAATATTTATTGGAAGAGATTTAAATGGGCATCTTTGGTAGAGTGGTAAAAGATTTTAAAAAAGTATTCACGTGGTATGGATTTGGAGTAATGAAGGTAAGGTATATTAAATTTTATTTTATTATGATTTTTGTGTTCTTACTTTATTTAAGAAAATAGATGAGCAAATTATTACTTATAAAAATAGATCTAAGTAAACACATTGATTAATAAGAAAAATAGATCGTTTAGATTGTAAGATTATAAGGTTTCAGTGAAAGTTTAAGTACCAATATCTACTGTTAATTTTAGATTTTAAAATGAAAGATTTAAGATGAAAAATAAATCAAATTATTATCCTAGGATTAGATGGGGGAATTTAAAGAATATTAATAAAAATTATTTTAAGAGCAATCAAGAGCTTAGAATTTGGGATGTTCATAAAAAAGTTAATATTATGCGGGAAAAATTAGCATGTGAAATTAAGCAAGTTGCAAAAAATGCGCTTGGAGAATCAACAGGAAAAATTTCTTTTAATAAAAATAGTTGGTGGTGAAGTCAGGATGCGCAAGCAAAGATAAGAAATAAGAAGCATGGTTATAAAACTTAGTTTAGATGTAAAAAATCGGAGAATTGAAAAAGATATAAAGTGGCCTAAAAATTCTAAGAAAATAATACATGATGCAAAAAATTTAATTTTTAGTGATTTATACAATAAAATGGATATCAAAGAAAGTGAAAGATGTATGTATAAGTTAGTCAACCAAAGAGATAGGAGAAGTAATGATCTAGTTTAAGTGAGGTGTATTAAGGATAAAAATAATAAAGTGTTTTTCTTAGAAAAAAGATATTGAAAATAGGTGGATGAGGTATTTTGATAAACTTTTTAATGAATGATCTAAAAATATAATTGATTTAAACTTTAATACTAAAAAAAATAGAATTTTATTTTTTTATCGTATTAGTAAATTTGAAGTTAAAGAAGCTTTAAAAAAAAAATGAAATGTGGAAAACAAGAGGACGATGATATTCCAATAGAAGTGTAGAAATGTTTAGGAGATCAAGAAATTTCCTACACAAATCTTTTAATATTATTTTAAAACAAAAGATGAGATGAGTGAGAAAGAATTTGTTGGTTCTTATATTTAAGAATAAAAGTGATGCACAAGAGTGTAATTATAGAGGAATTAAGTTAATGTGTCATACATTAAAATTATGAGAGAGAGTAATTGAGCCAAGGTTAAGATGTGATACAAAAGTTTCTCACAATCAGTTTGGTTTCATGTGTGATAGATCTACTATGGATGTTATATATTTGTTAAGAGGTTTGATGGAGAAGTATAGAGAAAGTAAGGAGGATCTACATATGATATTTATTGATTTAGAGAAAGCTTATGATAAAGTTTCAAGAGATGTTCTTTGTAGAGTTCTAGAAAAGAAAGGAATTAATATTGGTTATATTCAAGTCATTAAAGATATGTATACTAGAGCTGTTACTTGTGTCCAAATATAAGGAGGATAGACAAAATATTTTCCTATTTCAGTTGGATTCCATCAAGGATCAGCTTTATGCCCTTATCTTTTTTGTTTTAGTTATTGATGTTCTTACTAGGCATTTACAGGAAGATGTATCTTGGTGTATGCTTTTTGCTGATGATATTCTTCTTGTTGATAAGACTGGGAGGAAGTAGAAACTTGAATTATGGAGGTCAACCTTAGAGTCTATAATTTTTCGTTTAAGTAGATCTAAAACTGAATATATGGAGTGTAATTTAAGTTGTAGAAGCTCTAGTGGTAGTTTTTTTTATATTGGGTGAACATGTTATTAAAAAGAGTGAGCGATTCAGATAACTAGGCTAGGGGTGTGCATTATTTGGTTTTAACCAAAAAATCAAACCGAATCAAAGTTTTTGAATAATTTGGTTCGGTTTTGAACTTAGTAATTTGGATTTTGGTTTTAATTAATGAAAATTTTGGTTTTTGGTTTTTGGATCGGTTTGTTAAATAAAATTTTGGATGGAACCAAATAAACCGAATTTATTCATTACTTGGTCTTTTTTTTTTTCAACCATCATAAAAATTTAAATATTTTTAATACATGAAAGTAATTATTTTCTTCTCTAATTATATATATATTGCTTATTACTTGTTCATTATACAAAAAAATTACATAATGAATATAAATTTCACAAATAGTTTTAAATATAGTAAACTTGGTTTATCCAAAACAAAACAAAATAACCAAACCAAATTACTATTTGGTTTATTTGGTTTTGTATTTTTTTCGGTTTGTCTAGTTTTTTGAGAATCCAAAACCAATTGGTTTTAAAATTCATTATCCAAACCATCCAAATAAACTAAATGCACACCCCTAATCTAGGCTCTATTGTTCAAAATGATGGTGAAATAGATGGCGATTTATTAGTAGAATTCAAGTTGGATGGTTGAACCGGAGGAATGCATCCGCTTGTTATGTGATAAAAGAAAACTTAAGGGAAAATTTTATAAGATGGTGGTAAGACCTCGATGATTTATGGTGCAGAATGTTGGCAAATAAAGAAAGATAAGACTAAGTTAAGTGTTGCGAGATGAGAGAATGCTCAGTGGATGAGTGGCTTTACTCTTAGAGATAAAATGCTGAAATGAGTATGTTCGGGAAAAAGTTGGAGTAGCTCTGGCAAATAAGATTAGAGAGTCGCCTTAGATGGTTTAACATAAAAGCAATGTCGTCAGATGACCAGTTGGGAGAGTAGATAGATTTGCTTTATGTTAGAAGGGTAGAGGTAGATCTAAAAGACTTGGTTAAGATATATAAAAAATGACCTTAGTATACTTGAATTAAATGAGAATTTGACACATAATAGGACACAATGGAGACGAAGGATTCATGTAGCCGACCCCACTTAGTGTGATTAAGGTTTGTTGTTGTTATTGTTGTTCTACTACTGATGAATATGACTATAGTCTGTCAATGAAATATAGTTTGTTTTATCTCATGTTGAATTAATTGAAATTACACCTTTCAAAGATAGCATTGAATCAAATAGAACTTAGCATGTGAACTCAATAAGTCATCTTTAAGCATAAGCAATGCTCTTGGACAAATATTGGACTATACTACAATTCATTTCAAATGAGTTAAAGAGGGTCAAAGATCTTATATGGGGTATGGCATGAATATGAAAGCCTATTAACATAATGAGTCTAATGAAAGCACACACATGTTATTGAACTGGTTGCTTAGCATATATAAGTCGTAAGTCCCAACTAATCAATTCGATCCTCCTTCACAAGGACAATAGTTGATAGGATTAATTATAAGTCAAACACTCGATTACTTGGAGAATATTTAATTTTACATTTGCATACGATTATATGATATAAATGATGAAGCTCCAATTTCAAGTTAAACTCTAAATCAAGTTGAAAACATAATTTTATGTTTATAGATTCGGTCTTTTGCTAGCAAAGTAATGTTTACAAGGTCTACCCCAATGATGATTATATTGATTGAGGATATCAACCGAAGTGGTTCAATTTAAAAATAAAATTATCAAATTGCAATGGATATTCAAATTATTCACATCCAGATGACTGTTAAATGAAGATTTCAAGCGGATATCATTATCAAAGCATAGTTAAAATTCTAAATCAAATCGATGCAAAGTCAAATTTTAATGAAGATACAAAAGCTTATAAAATGTTCAAATGAAATTCATCAATTTAAATACTGAAAACAAAATTCACCTAATCAACCATTCATAACTGTTTGTCGGAGGTAATAAATTAGAAAAATTCTAGCTCACAAAGGAGCCAATGTCAAATCAAGTATATTTCAGTATTCATATTCAAACATTCTCACGTCAATAAAGACGTGGCCCGTGTCCTTTGTTTGCGTGTTTTGGTCAGTAGACTCTACATATGATGCGGTCACGACCAGAGTCCTCTAACCTGATGATTTGGTCCCTCAATTGCCCCACTATATTATGGTCACGACTGTAGCCCATATGTTCCTCAATGACTCTGCCCTCTTGAGTTGTGAACCATAGGTGTAGTTGACAAGGCAAAAGATCCTCTGTTAGTTATTAGTTAAGGTGGACTTAAAGTTATTTTCTTAGACAAACACCAACTAAGGTCTCTTTGGACGCCTTACTCATTCGACGATCTTCGTCGAGTTGAGTTACTACCTCATCTGACTAAATAGACTAGGGACCACGACAGCTCGTGACGATAGAACCATGGGATCTTGATCGGGCGTCATCATTCCCCAATTATCCTATTTAAGCTAACAATGATGAATTTCATAAATATTTTAAACTTCACTCCCTGGTACCATGCGTTAAGTAATTAGCGACCTATCGACTAGTCGAAAGTACTCTCTCAGCATTGAGAGAGGTAATTAATTATAGGTGCTTAGTAGAAATCATCGATTTAAAGTCGCAAAATGAGGCTGAAATCTATGGACAGTGTCTTATCTATTGTTTCATTTGTCTTCTGAAAATTTGTCCAACATTAAATTAAACTCTCTTGTGGTGAGAGGATGCAAATTTTTTGAACTATGAACTAGTGCAGAGGCAAAATGAGAGAGAGATAATAATGAATAAACAAAAAAATATAATAATACCGACTATTCAAATTATTTAGGATAGATACATCCACTTAGAAGTTAGTGCATAGAAGGAAGTACAAAGTAATTAAGGGAAAAATACTAGAAAAGTACCAGAAAATGGGTCCTATAATATCCTTTGTGGATTTCTACTTATAGCATTTATAGGGCACATAAATAGCTATAGGGAATATAAAAACTATATGGACTTTTAAGGATAAATGATATGATGACACATGTAAACATATGCTTGGTGAAATTGTAGTATAACTGTTGCTTAGTCTCATGCTTGTGAATTGTTTGCCTTAGCCTTGATGAAAGTGGGTGGTGTAATGCCAAGTAAAAGGTTAGTCAAGTCATTAGTATTAATTAGCCCATGCCTTTTGTCTGAGTAAGTTCTGATTGCTAGAGAAATTGGTAGAAGTAGTCGATGAATCCTTTCTAGTGCCTTTGGCTGGTTAGGAACAAGATGTTGAGTGGTTGTACAATGATTGGTTCACGACAAAGCGAGTTCTTAGTCAATTGTTTTAGTGAGCTCTTTTGTGAGCCATTGCATACATCTAGTTCATGATTCTCTTGATCTTTGTAAATGTGACTTGCAAAAGAGATTGGAGAATTAGATACAAGGTTGTAGTCAATTCAAGTATATTAAATAGTTATAAATAAAAACTCTTGATTGCTTTTAACCAAAATTTTTTTAGGGAATCGTGTCATGTTACTTTTGATATGATGATAGCTCTTAGATGCTTCTCTTGGATTGAACCTATATAAAGGGGCAGTTGGTGATGGATTATTCTTCATTATTTGTTTGCTCCCTTGTCGAGTTATTTATATAAAATGGCCTCCAAGAGACTTTGAGGTGATGTTGATGATGCTCAGATATGGTTAGGTCTTCACAATGGCAAGAAAGCAGAGGGTGGCTTTCGAGAAAGAGTGTGATAGTACTTGCCCTGTAAGGGCAGAAGCTACTATAGTTGCAGCGGTGGCTTCCCATGTGGTGGTAGTTACGAGATGATGTCCTGTAAATGACAAATGCTTTTAAAAAATGGAAAATTTAAAGAAAATGATAATTGATTATTGAAAAAGATTGACAAAAATACACCACTTAGCACAAAAGGCTAACAAAATATAAAACATGTTGGATCCCATCCCACCATTTTGAATCCTTTTATGCAAGATCCACACTCTTTCCATACAGCACTTTGACTTGAGGTCTCATAAGAGACATTAAGAGAATTGAGTTCTCACAAGATCTTATATTACCTAGGTTAAATGTTTATCAAGAAAATTATTCTATATTTCATAATTATTGATCACTAAAGGAAAATACTTAGAAACCTCTGCTATCTTAGGAGTTAGGGAGCTCATTTTTCATGAGGCAGATTGATTTTAATAGAACAAGCAATTGAGCAGTGAGCATGTGTGTTGAGTTCATGCTTGTTTGCCATTATCGAGCTCGAGCTCGATATGAGCTTTTAAGGATGGTGTTCATACTTGAGCTTGTTTACCATTATTGAGCTCTGAGATCGATTTGAGTTTGTTCACGAGCTCGGTTTAAATTGGATTTTCGAGTATGTTAACGAGCATCTTGTTTAATGAAATAAATAATTTTTAATCAAGTCTTAATCAAGCTTGTTCGCATGCAACTTGTTGAGAAATATACATGAGTTGTATCAATTAAAGCTTATTAAGCCTAAAAAATAAAAAATTAAACAATAATGTTCACAAACAAGTCTTAATCTAGCTATAATCGGGACATAATCGAGCTTCTTAACAAGCTTGTTCACGAGCTTTAAATGATATTATTCATGACCATAAATGAATTGAACGACAAGTTGTTCAAGCTTATTCGTTTAGCAATTGAGTATTTACATAAATTTTTATACTCATTCGATTAGTTAATAAAATGATCATGAACGAGCTCTAATCGAATCGAGCCACGAGTAGCTTGTTGAACACCCGGTTTACTTGCATACCTAGATTTTTATTCAACCATATTTTCCCTAAACTTATGGTAGGGCTTATTAAATGTTTGTTTTACTTCCTATGGATGCTAGCATCCATAGTTGATTACCCCTCTTATCACTGTAGGTGAGTTGTCTCGATTAAGGTTGAAAATAAGCATTAATTTCTGGTATAAATCAGTGTTTAGTAGTGTGGTGTGGATGACTATTTGGGTTAAAGGAGAGTAATCTCGATTAAGGTCCCATAGGTTCCATCATCGTCGGACTATTATTATTCTAATCTACCAACATCAGAGGGCTATTGTACATAATGTCTATGGAATTTAATTAGTAGCCATGGGTTGCCTCCTCCCAGTAATCTTGAGTAGACTAGTGTTATTGTGTGAGTTGCAAGTGTTAATTGAATTATTTAAGTTAAAATTAACTTGTTAGCTTGCCCAATAATTCAATTTTTTGGGTTAGATAAGGTTACTATTAAATTAAGTTTGTATTGCAAACATAAGTTGGGCTTATATCCATTGGCATACTTAATGGAGTTGGGCTTATATCCATTAGAAAGTTATTGATTTATATGAGTGAAATTTGTCTTGAAGACACACATTGGCTTTCATACATTGGAATGCCACTATTAATGTGATTGATGTTTGCCTAGCAATCATGAGTTGGATTTACATATGCTAAGAAGCCATATGTTTATGTGATTCGTTGTTTTCCTTGCAAACACAAGTTGGACATACATATGTTAGAAATCCATATGTTTAGATGATTTGATGTTTGCTTTGCAAACATAGGTTGGACTTATATCTCATTAGGAAGTTATATATTTATATGATTTGATGTTTGCCTTATAAACACAGGTTGGGCTTATATTTGTTAGAAAGCCATATATTTTATATGTGGGGTTCTCCTTGAGAAACATAGCTGGGCTTACATCCCTTAGAATACCAATTTTGAGGTCCACTTTGCGAACTATGATCAGGTTACATCCATTGGAATGTCGTGATTCAATGGTTCGAGATAAACCATTTCTTCTATGTTTGAGATAAATTTACAATTCAATCTCCATTTATGCTTTGGATGAATTTTAAATTCATTCTCTTTATATGTGAGATGAATCTTTGATTTAATGTTTGAGATGAATTTTTGATTCAATCTCCTTTATATTTTGAGATGAATTTTTGATTTGATGTTTGAGACTAATCTTTGATTCGATCTTTGAGATGAATCTTTGATTTGATCTTTGAGATGAAGCTTTGATTAAATCTTTAAGGTGAATATTTGAGTCAATCTTTGAGGAGAATTTTTATTTAATTTGATTTTATGCTTTGAGATAAATCTTTGATTTAAGTCTCATTTGAGATGAATCTTTGATTTTAATGAGATTGATGGAAATGCATTTAGAATTATACTTAAATCTTATTTTTTTATTTGAGACCAATCATTAATTCAATTTCCTTTTGAGGTGAATGTTTGATTTGATCTTTTTTTTATGCTTAAGATGAATGTTTAATTCAATCTCGTTTTATGTTTGAAATAAATCTTTGATTTTAATCTCATTCATGTTTTGGGATAACGTTGATTTTTAATAAGATTGATTGTATTGCACTCAGACTTGTGTTCATAAATATTTTTATCCCAAAAAGTTAAATTCTATGCATATTTTTATAAATTTTATAAAATCTGTATGCGAGTGAGATAATTCTTAACATATCCATGCATTTTTAATTTATTAAAATGTTAAATGATTTAAATTTAAATCTTTATTTTATACTTATGTTTAAATTGAATTATTTTAATGTGAGAGAGGGGTTTGAATGATTTGCAAGTGATTTAACTCAAGTTCTTGTAGGAGGTCGGTATATTTAATAATTTAAAATATGATTATTTTTAATTTAATTTTGATTTAATATGAGTGATCTCGCCATTTCATAAAGTTCATTCTCTCTTATTTTATGATTTTTTATAAAAATTTTTTAACTTCAATAATTTCAACAAAATATCGGCAACATGACACCTTATTAATGTTGAAATTTTGTGAATTAATCTTTCCTTTTCTCCATTATACCCAAAATTGATATAAGGAGGTGAACACAACTCGCCTTGATTGACCCAAGGTTTTCAATTTATTCTTGATTTGGACCCAAGATTGATGGTATAGGTCTTTGATCCGACCTACAAATATCAACTTTTTTTTTTACGATTTATGGACTTAAGCATCAATTATGACCTAAAATCTCCAAATTTTTCAAAATGCCCCTTTTATTCCTCTTCCTTTAAGTATGTTAGCTAGGGTTAGGTTTGGCCATACCAATCACAAGGCTAAAAAGTGGGTTTCGGCAGCTAGGGCACGGTTGGCTGGCTTTTCTCAAGTGAGAAACCTCTTAGTTCATTCGGCTACAAAGGGGGAGTTTGGCTTTGATTGGCTTCTTCAAGAACAAGGGGTGGTGCGACGGGATGACCGCTAGGGGTGGTCGAGTGGTTAGGAGCGCTCAATTCCTATCTCTCTCTCTCTCTCTCTCTCTCTCTCTCTCGTGCGTGTAAGGTAGGATTGAAAATTTCTCAGCTGATCTCTCTCCTTTACATTTTATAGCAATCTACATCTTTACCCATTCCCGCTCTTGCTTTGTGCGGTTTTGGTGACATGGATAGCAGTTAGTTTTTTTAATCCTCTTTTTTTGTGATTTTTGGCGGCAAACAATTATTAATTCCCTTTTATAACCTTGTCTTTTTTTTGCTTCTTACAATTATAGACTAGAATGTTATAATTTGTTAATATGAAATTGGGATAACAATTTGATTTAATGTTCCATTTGTTATGACACAAATGTCTCTATACGATGCTTACAACTAACACGATCATTCATGCAACTCAAATATCCAATATCAATTTGCAATAACTAAATTGCTTGAGTGGCATATAGAGGGTCCTTTTGGCTAAAGAAAATTGGGCCACCTATCGTCCAATAGCAGATGCTCAACATTGGGTTGCTTGAGAGTGTTGTCATAATCCTACCAAGCAATCAAGCAACTCAGACAGAAGGTGTGTACAGCTTGGCAAAATGACTAAATTGCTCTTATGGCCTATAGGGTCTTTTAGACTAATGAAAGTTTAGTCACACACTCTTGTTCAACAATAAAAATTTGACTTGACCTCATGAAGAATATTGTTGCGATCCCATCAAATATTCAAACAAATTGGACAATTGGTGTGCAGGAGGGAGCAATCTAGCAATGAGTAAATTGCTTAAGTAGCTTATAGGGGACCCTTTTGTTCATTGAAACCCAAGCCACTGCCATCTAGCAATAGATGCTCGCTTGAACCTCTTGAAGAATGCTGACATGATCCAATCAAATATTCAATCATTTTGAACAACTAATGTGAACAAGGATCCAACAAGTAAATTGCTCAAGTATCTTATAAGGGAATCTTTCAACCAATGAAAGCTTAGTCACACCCTACTATACAACATTAGGTGCTAGTCCAAACAGTCTATATAATGCTACTATGATTAGACCAAAAATTTGATCAACTCAGATAAAATTATATGTAATTAAAAATCTCATAGTCTAAAGTCATTCAAACCACCTATTCTAAGGATCTAGTCAAAGAGAAAAAGAGAACATATAAAAGGACTATTACAAAAAACATTCTGGTCTTCATTACATCATCTTGAATACTCAAGCAGGGTTCATGTTGTCTTCATGTTATGCTTCCACTCATTGCCACTGATTACAAATGTAATCCCATTAGAGGGATGACCAACTAGTTCAATTAAAAGCCCATAGCTCAAATGTTATAATTCTACATTTAAAGATCGTTGAACCTGCTCTTTTTTCTTGGATCTTGTGATAGTTAGATTAATAAGTTTCTTTAGGAAAATTTTGGATGGATCTTGGGAAGGCTTCTTTTACTTAGACAATCTCATATAGAGTGTCCCTAAAATCATCATTGAACTTGACATATGCAAGATGAGCATTGAAGGTAGCATGGGGTCACCTCGATTAGATCCATCAAGACACCCCTGTATCCTATACACCATAGATCCCCTTGGCATGAACAAGATTGTCGGCACCTTTAGCCTTGAGTGCTCTGGAAACTTCAGAATCCTTTTTCTCAGGCGATCTCAAATGGTGGTAAGCCTTGAACAATGTGCCTTGCTCCCATCATGTTGCTGTCACTTTCGGCTCTTGGAAGAAGCATATGGCGACATACAACATGTCAGAGGGACCTTTCTAAATTCTCCATGAACTATAATTTTTCATCACAAAAACTAGAAACTTTTGGAGTATGCTAGTTGTAAGAAAATAATCAAGGCAAGCTCCTCAAAGAGGATGACCTCTCTCTCGGTTTTACTTAGGGTTGTTTGGTTGAATTTGTAATGTAGTGTAAAGTGGAAGTATATATTACTTCATATTGTTTGGTATAAATACAAATACAAGAGTTTACTTTTTCTTGTTAGGTAAAGCCAAGTAAAGGAAAGTAAAATACCAATGACAATGATAGACGGTGAGCTGTAGAGACAGGCAAGGAGTTGCGATCAGGTGGCGGGTGGCTGCCAGTAGGTGGTGGCGGTGGGTGGCATGTGGCCTCACTTTATATTTAACTGCGTATTTGAATATTGCTCAAATTTAGTGAATTTCAAATACTCTAGATTTGAACTAAAGGGTGTATTTTAAATAAACTTTCAAAAAATATTACATTACAAATGCAACATACCATACAACTAAAATTTAAAATGCAAGGATTTCATTTACACTACACTATAAATGCAAACAATCAAGCAACTCTTTAAAGGAAACTCCTTGAACCCAAATCAACCCCTTTTGCTTGCTCAACCTTAGCATAAAGCCTCTCACAAAATGAAAAGCTGCTTTGGCTTGCATATTTATCGACATAATCAGAAAACACTTACAATTGCACTTAGCAAAACTTCTTCATCACTCCTATATCCATTTGCCGCTCCGAGCATTAAGGATTGCAAGAGGCTATGGGTTGAGGGTTTAATATATCACAAAAGATTCTAGGAAAGTGGAGCGACTTTCTTTCATCCCACAAACTCTTAAATCTTATGAAATGAAAGTGAAGGATGCGATGCTGGCGTTTCTCATGCTTAATCATGCTGTCCAAACGTCATATGATGAAACTAGTCAAGATTGCCCTAGTTGACACGAGACATGACTAAACAAATGTAGTACAACTCCTTGGATGCCACAGTAGCTTTTATCCAACGAGTCTAGTATAGAAGGATCTAGAAGGTATAACCATTAATAGGGATCTCTACTTGATTCCCATTCAAATAACTCCCAATAAGCTTTATAAAAAATTCAGCAATGTCAAAACTTTCATTTGACCACCTTAACATAACTAACTAGGCAGATTGCGAGGAACAACTCAATCAAAATAATCATTTGGGCTGGCTCTATGTTATCTAAATCAATAACCATTGGTCAAGAAGGGGGCACAATTTTGGTTGGACTGATCTATAGATCCAACTACTCTAATTCAATCAACCTCTTTTGGAATTTCATGTGGGTCTGAATTAGGGCTGATTGAGCCCATCAATTCATTTGTCCACACTACTTTCTTCTCAGATTGTCTCTTATCTACTCCTTTGAGAACCATGTTATCTTTGGCAGTTGATCAAATTTCATTTGTGTTAGTTATCACATGGAATAGAAGCATTCTTGTTAGTCAAGCACAATCTTCATGGTTAAATAAACATCATAGCATCAAACTTTGGAAAAGGAGAATACGTTGATTAGAGGAATTTAATTGATGGACTTCAATTTTATCTAAATTTACTATATGATTTGAGAAGTAAATTTCCAAGAAAAAATTGAAAGGTGTGTAAAAATATTATGAATTCAATGTTTAAGAAAATACATTTTGTACTTGGAATCTTGTGCTTTAAATGGTTGATGCAGCAACATGACCATCAGTTCTTAGCAAAGTTGGCTCTACTCAAGGAAGGTTCATACATAATCAAAGAATAATTAATCTTGGTGCCTAATGACTACAAACTCATGCATGAAAATGGTGGTACTTAAGATTTTTTATTCTTGAAAGAGAAGAGTCTCTTCTTTGTACATTAAGTTAAAAAAAGTTTTTTTATAGAATGTTGAGTTTTTTTTTTTTGGTTTTGCTTGTAATTTTACATTAAAATATATATTGTTTAGGAGTTCATCCCATAATGCATTTGATGAAGGAACTCACACCACAGACCACTTAGAGAACTCATCCTATGAACTACTTAAGGAACTTGCACCTCAAATCACTTGGTGAGCTCATCCCATTAGACATATGTGAACCTCATTCTGCTAGAAATCATGAAGCTATTTAAAATATTGAATCTAAAAGTCAACAATCAATTATTATATTTGAAGTCGACCAAACTTTGAGATAGAAGCTGTAGTTCAAGATTAGAAAAGTTTATTTTCTCAATGAATATTCAATTAGTGAAGGAAAAGCTAGACTAATTTAAGCAAGGGGCTAGAGTAATCTGCAGTAAGGGTTTAGTTAAAAAATGGTGAGATTACTCTCTCTATAAGAATTTAGGCTCTCATGTCAACAGACAGTTTGTGCTTAATGAAGTCATCTTAATACTTTATTTAAAGCATGGGTTTTATTAAAGAAAAAAGTTAAATGTAATGAACTTTAAAGATAAGTTTGTGAACTTAAAAAGGATGAATCTAATGAACTAAGTAAAAAACATCAAATACTTGTAATCATTCTGCCATTCAATATTTTGACTTATTTGGCAATTCATTTTTTGGATTTATCAAAGTAGTTCATTAGCCAATTTACTTAATTTGCAATTCATCATAATCTCCAAAGGGAATTCTTTTCTTCATCCAGGAAGGTTGTGACTTTAGAATCATTAGTACTGCTAAAGGAATTGACACACCTATAAAATAAATGAAAGAAATTTTGTTAGACGTTGAAATTGATAGGAGAACAAATAAAATAAAAATAGAGAACTCGACCACATACCCTCAAGAGCTTGCAGTATCTCTCCTTAGTAGTATAAATGTGATGGTTCAAATTTTTATTTTTCATATCCATGAACTATTGACCATCTTTCATAGCAGGGAAAGGAATAATGTGCTTTTCCTTTGTAAATTTACTCAACCTTATTTAAGTGTCCAGCCCTTGACCGTTCAAACTATAATAAAGGTCAAATTCTTGATTGAGATTGACTTCAAATTAAAAGCCAACTCCTTAAAGAAGTCTAACCCCTCAACAAATACTGATTTGAATTTAAAAGTTACTTTCTTAATTAAGGTAGACTTCATAATAAAGAACAACTTGACAATAAAAGATTATCATTCATGAAATGTGGTTAATCATAAAAAAATGTAGAATAACAAGTGAGATTTAAACTAATTGTTATTATTATTATTATTTTTTGCAAATATAAAGAGTGATACAAGGGAGATATTTTATACAAGACAACTTGGCAACAACATAATGCAAAAAAGAAAATTAGATTTAAACAAACCTTTTATAGATTATTTTTTCTCATGGTGCATTAACATTTTAAGCTTTGAGAAGGCTGTCTTGAAGAATATTCCCCCAATAACTTCATTTTTAAGAGCTCTAGTTTAAAAAGAAAATGAAATGCTGAATTAAAGGTAGCCTCTTGTAGGACTTAAGCAGATTGTATCAAGTAGCGTAAAAAAATTGCTCCCAATATGAGATTGACTTGATCATGAGATTCAAAAAAATTTTAATAAATGAACTTCAGTTTAGGTGGCAACTTCTAGTGCTTCTCTTGAGCGGGTTCATTGGACAAAATAGCAAGGTGAGTAAACATTTTATTAAGCTTTTCTCTTAAATTATCAAGATGTTTTCTTTTAATATCATTAGTCTTTGAATGTAAAAAATTGTTTAATAAAGTTAGCCCTCTTAGCATCAACACAACCTTGGTTGGAATTCACATTATTTTTTAATAAGGAGATTATGAGAAGTAAATCATCTTACCTCCTAGCAGAGATCAATGCACCAATTTCATCTTTTAGAGAAATTGAAGTAGAATTTTCTACTTAAGTACTTCTCTCAAGAGGGTTTCACATGTACCTTTTTTTCCTTCAACAAATCTTTTATGTAATGGAAGTTATTGTAAGTCTTTTTGTTCTTATGTTTTCGCAACAAAATATAAATGATCTTTGAGTTAGAGAGGTTGTCATGCTTGAGTTTGTAGAATCACTTCTCATAAAAAAAATGTAATAATAAAGATATAAAAGCTAAATGGAGAAGAGCGTGAGCAATATAACCATGAAATGAAGCACAGTGAAAAATATTTGTAGGCTTCCAATGACACTAAAGTGTGTACAAGAAGAAAACAATCATATTCACCTAATTAATAACAATCACTGTGCCAACTCACCTTGCTCAAACTCAATTTTAGCAAGCTTTATCTTCTTTATCATATTTTGAAATTATTCATAGAGATATCTTGTTAGAGAATTAAGGTATGCCCAATATCGCTTGGTTCAAGTTAATAGGGTCATATTATTACCATGAATTGAATCCATAATTTGTCGGTATTCAAACAAAGTTCCGTAAATCTTTAACTTGCCCCTAAATTAAAGTTCCCATTAGGGAGGTGCCCAAAGAATAAGACAATTAAAGTTTATGAGTTGCCTAAAGCTACTTGCCCACTTGAAATGAACTTGTTAAGGAAACTCTATCAAACTCTCTATTAATCTCGGAAAAGAAGCTCATTATGGACCTCACCAAAGAGTTTGCGGCAAAAAAATCATCTCAAGATGGAACTCATTAGGAGTTATCATTATATTTGAACAACTATCAAGTAGATAATTTACATATTTTTATAGCAAATATTGTTAAGCCTTGCTATCTAAGTTGTTTACTATAATATTGAATCTCAATTAAAATCTATAAATAGAGGTTTAGATGATGAGGCTGACATATTTTGATTGACTTAAGTTACATTAGCTTGTACTTTTTGATAGAAGTCTAGTAAAATTCTCAAATTGTCCCTATATTATTTTTTCTATACCCTTTCTCTGTTAGGCTTGATCTATGCTTGTTAGCAAAGTTCTTGTGTAACCTATAAATATATTTGGATCAATATTTTTACTATTTGGTATGATCTTCGATGTAGGAGACATCAAATATGTTAGGTAAATGTCAAACATAGGCCTTAGATCTTATGATTAGGATGCAAGTGAGATGAACTTTGTTTATAAACAAACAACAATAACAACAAGCTTTTATCCCACTATGGGTGTTATAAATCCATATTCTCCATTGTGTCCTATTATGTGTCAAATTCTCATTTAATTCAAGTATACTAAGGTCATTTTTTATACATCTTAACCAAGTCTTTTTAGGTCAACCTCTACCTTTCTTAACATAAGGAAAATTTAATATTTCTACTCTCCTAACCGAGTCATCGGACGGTTGACGCTTTATGTGGCCAAACCATCTAAGGCGACTCTCTCTAATCTTATCTGCCACTGGAGCTACTCCAATTTTTTCTGGAACATACTCATTTCACATTTTATCTCTAAGAGTAAAGTCATTCATCCACCTGAGCATCCTTATCTCTACAACACTTAACTTAGTATTATGCTTCTCTTTTATTGTCCAACATTATGCACCATAAATCATTGCCTGTCTTACCACAATCTTATAAAATTTTTTCTTAAGTTTAAGCAGTACTTTTCTATCACACAACAGGCTAGAAGCATTGCTCTACTTCAACCATCCAACTTGAATTCTACTAATAACATCGTCATCTATTTCACCATCATTTTGAACAATAGAGCCTAGGTATCTGAATCACTCACTCATTTTAATGACTTGTTCACCCAAGGTCACAACGCTACTATTAGAACTTCTACAACTAAAATTACACACCATATATTCAGTTTTAGATCTACTTAAACAAAAACCTTTAGACTCCAAGGTTGACCTCCATAATTCAAGTTTCTCTTGGACTTCCTCTCTAGTGTTATCAACAAGAAGAATGTCATCAAAAAGCATACACCTAGGTACATCTTCTTGTAAATGCCCGTAAGAACATCCATAACTAAAACCAAAGATAAGGGCTTAAAGCTGATCCTTGATGTAATCCAACCGAAATAGGAAAATATTTTGTCAATCCTCCTTGTGTTTGGACACAAGTAAATGCCTTAGTATACATATCCTTAATGACTTGAATATAACCAATATTAACTCATTTCTTTTCTAGAACTTTTCAAAGAATATCTCTTGAAACTTTATCATAAGCTTTCTCTAAATCAACAAATATCTTTTGTAGATCCTCCTTACTTTCTCTATACTTCTCCATCAAACCTCTTAAGAAATATATAACATCCATAGTAGATCTACCTGACATGAAATCAAACTGATTGTGAGAAATTTTTATATCACATCATAACCTATGCTCAATTGCTCTCCCCCATAATTTTAATGTATGACACATTAACTTAATTTCTCTATAATTTGCACACTCTTGTGCATCCCACCTTTATTCTTAAATATAGGAATCAACAAACTCTTTCTCCACTCATCTCGACATCTTTTAGTCTTTAAAATAATATTAAAAAATTTAAAGCCAAGAAATTCCTTGATCTTCTAAACATTTTCACACTTCTATTAGAATATCATCGTCCTGTTTTTTTCCACATTTCATTTTCTTTAAAGCTTCACTAACTTCAAATTTACTAATACGACGATAAAAATAAAATTCTCTATTTTTGTTTAGGATATTAAGGTTGCTTATACATAAACTAGAAGTTAAATTTGGTAGACCAAATAAACTACTCAAGTTACAAATACTGATTGAGCCATAAATAGCTTCAAGCTTGAACTAATTGTAGACCTTTAAAACATTCATAAGATCGGAGTATCCTAGATATGGCTGGGTCTGGCTCAACCAGTTATACTGAAAGGGGGCCTCCATCAATCCCCCCCTGGAAGAGATAGTGGCTAGGGTTATTTATTGAAAAGTGTGGAGTCATTTTCCAATATTCGACTTAGAGGATCAATAACTCTATCTGGTCAAACATCAAACAACCCAAAATCCTATTTGGGCAAACCTCAATCAACCCAATGATTATCTAATTTTGTGAAAGCACATGAAACAAAAGCCATATGACAATCCAAAGTGGCCTTTTTTAATGAATCAATGCTATTATATTTGGATCTCCAATGAATAGTATTATTAGATTCTAGAGGTTGTAATATATGAGAAGATTTCACAAGTAGTTCTTAGCCTTATGATTGTAGTTACCAACAACAACAATAAGAAGCCTTCCCACTATGTGGGGTCAGCTATGTGGGGCCTTTATCCCACAACCATGATATGAATCTTTTATGATTGTAGTTACCATTCTTGTTAATATTTATCTATGTAGAAACCTCGTCTCTTTGTGCCATTTTAGTATGTGGATATGAAGACTAGACATGCTCTTTAATTTATTTTTTATTGTGATAATTATTTTTCCTTGCATCAGTGAGCTGTATGCTAAAAATTAAAAAAAATATTGAAACTTTTGTTAGGTTGCACCTGCTGAACTTGAGGGGCTGCTGCTATCTCATCCTGATATAATAGACGCTGTTGTCATTCCGTAAGTTAAAAAAACTCTGTGCCTGTCTGTTATTGATAAAGCTAACTGTGAATGTTTTTCCAGCATTCGGTTCAAGAGAAAAACTGATTAATTTTGTCTGCTTATACTACCCCAGATTTCCTGATGATGAAGCTGGTGAGGTTCCTATCGCCTATGTTGTTCGCTCTCCCAACAGCTCACTGACAGAACTGGAAGTACAAAAATTTATTGCTAGTCAGGTACTTCGAACTGAAGTTTACTTCTCAATGCCTCATTTGCCTGTGACGATGTTACTAGGACATATCATGCAGGCTGTTTTAGATTTTCTAATTCAGATCTAATTTGCAGTTCAGTGTTAGACGCAAATTTATGCTATCAAAATGCAAATTTTATGGAAAAATAATCTATTAATTTGAAATAATTATTTTTTGATTGAAAGAAAAAATAATTAATTTTGATTCTAGTGATAATATCCTAGCCTTCTAATAAAAATTAATGGGAAAAAAATAAATAATTAGAATGATTGAACTTTTGTGCACATATAAAAACCAAATCAAAAAATATTTTAGGGAAATCAATTATACTTTCAATCAATCGTAAGAAAACAAGATAAAGATAGAGAGTTGAAGAGGAAAGAATTAATTGATAGACAAGTTTTGTGCTTCAACAAATTGATCATCTCTTCTAATGTTAAAGTTTGTGACTGGAATTTTGTTTGGATTTGAACCCAAAAGTTCATGATGCAATGTATGTAGTGTAATCAAAATTATGGGAAATTTTTTTTTTGGGGATTTTAGTGGTAGCGAGGATTGGGTCGATAGACTCAATCTTGGGGACCATGATCCATATTATTTTTCACATTTATAAACTCATTATTTTTTCATGAGCACACACAAACATGTCACGGACACTTAGGGGTCATTTGAGATCACTTTTATTTTTTATTTTTTATTTTGTATTTTTGTTTTGTTTTGTTTATGTTTTGCTTAAAAAAAATTTATTTGATTGTCATTTTTAAAAATACTCAAAACATCTAAAAAGATGTTTTGAGTATTTTTAAAACAACATTATTTATTTTTGAAAATAAAAAATAAAATTACATAAAAAATATTCTAAACAAACTTATTTTCAAAAATAATATAAAAATAAAAACAAAAAACAGAAAATAAAATTGATCCCAAACAGCCCCTTAGTATTTTTCGCGTGCTAGTGTGGAGACACACACAGGTTTTCTTATACTATATATATTTGGTTTTCTCATGCTCTATATTTTTGCTGCATTTAAAACTCTAGCTATAAACCTCAGGTAGCACCGAATAAGATAGAAACAGCGGCAGAGATGGGATTAGGCTGCTAGAATAGAACATAGAAATCACCATAGGGTAGAAAACCATGGGAATAATTGCAGGTGGTACGCTATGCATTAATATGTTCTAGATTGTCTCAAAATTTGCATCAAATCATTCAATTCCTAATTCAAGAAAACAACTTATATTACAAATTCATGTCTCATTTTTGTACCCTGAATGCTTGCAATCTGATGCGCGCCTATATTTCCATTTCAAACTGAGTTTTAGTAAATGAATAAGTTTACATTCAAAATCTTTTCATCTGAGCATTTTTTAGAGCAACACATACAGTTGTGACAAATCAAATATTTGTTAGAATTGGTCCAGTGATTTTCTCCAATGCAAAATCAGACACTTTATTAGTTTTAGCATGATCAAGAATCAGCCACCACTGCTTTGAAAGATTATGAACTCACTTAACACTACAAATTTTTTAGGTGGCTCCTTTCAAGAGATTGAGGAGGGTTACATTCGTTAACAGTGTGCCCAAGTCTGCTTCTGGTAAAATCCTGAGAAGAGAGCTCATTCAGAAGGTGAGATCAAGTTTATAAGGATTGCCACCCACTTTACTATTAATCGAGTGCTGCCATATTAAAAATTCATATGTTATAGCGTACTTCCAAAATTGTAAATTTCTCTTTTTATTTACTTTGAGCCACTGGCTCACGTACAACATTATAATAGCACTTTTATTGAAGTGTGAAACAGTGAATTATTGTATCAAACTTGTCTTATTAGTTTGCTATGTCATTAGGTTTCTTAAACCGGCCGATACGTCCACATACTTACAAACATTGCTATTGATCTCCGAAACAAAGATTAGAGGTCCAACTCATTTAAAAAAAAATATATATAATTTGAATTCATTTATGGTTGAAATTTGTGATTTATTACTCTTAAAACTTCTTAGGAGTGGATTTAAAATAAATTCAAAGATTCTGTGGTCAACTTCATCTTTGAGTCACCTTCGCCCTAATCTAGCTCCCAACATCTGGATGAGTTATCTTTACTTGGTCATCCTCTGGGCATCTTTTACATACTTTCAACTCGCTTCCACGATTTGTTTGAATTCTTAGTTCTCTCCTCGACTCCTTTGCTTAGATAATGAGGATGCCTGCCTCCTCTTTACCCTGATGAATGAGATCATACCAAATCTACTTTTCAGTGTTGTTGGACTTGAGATGATTATCCTTTTACTGATGTTATTTCTTGAGCAACATGTTATTACTAATTTGTCTTTTAAATCTTTTGTTTTTTTATCTAAAAGAAGCAAGATTGAGAATATGAAGGGAAAATAAACCTCAAAAATGAAATTCTGAAGATTAAGTTGTTTTTTGAGTTCACCTCCTTTGAGCATCCAGTTCTTGAGTTATCTCACACTTTTGTCATCAATTTTAAATCCATTAGTGTCCTCTCTCATACTCGATCCATAAATGCCCAGAAGTTAGCATGTCTAATAAGCCATTTCCACTAATTGTCAGGATTCATCTTCCTCTAGGTACTTTTAGCTTTGTGCTTTCCACAATGCTTTCTTGCTCTATTAGCACAACCCCATTGGAGGTAATCTCTCTGCCACCTTCCTACTATCTCTCGATTGTGGATTTCTTGTTATCTGCTCTCCATCATTAGGCCCTCCATTTAGTGGCTCTTTTTTGAGGGGCTGTTGGAACAGTTTTTTGGTTACTTTATTATTTAAAAAACAACTATAATTATATTTAATTTCTAACTTTTGATTCTTTTGAGAAAATTTTGTAATGAAAAATTGATTTTGAGAATCGAGTTATTAAAATATATATGATATTGGGAAGATGAAAATCACAAAATACATGCAAAAAAATCAATTCAAGTGTCTCGAGCATACACAAAAATAAACAAAAGTCAAAGTAAAAGAATCACACAAAAGACACCCGATTTAACATGAAAAAATTTGAGAACGGGAGAAAATCACAGAGTCACACACACTACTAAGAAATCCATTATGAAAGAAAAATGTGAGGAGAATAGTACATATTACACTTATCTGAATTTTCTCTACATTTCAATCATTTTAAGGCACAACCTTAACTCTCACACAAGAAAAATGACATTCAACTTAAAATTATAGAAAGAAATGCCTAAATACGAAGTCTCCTAACTCATATTGCCGCGGTACCACGACCTTGGTGACTAGGCGCTAGCATTGTTGTCCTCTTGGATTTTCTGCACGAATTCGAGCCCTGTGGCACTGCTTTGCAGCGTCAAGGCGCTATGTTCTTTGTCATTTCTTGATCCCATCGTAACACTACCCACAAGTACTATATCTTGTCTTGAAAACTGGTTGTATGATGGTGCTGCCATCCTAGCATCAAGATGCTACCTCCTCTGATTTTGAAGTCAAAATCTCTTGTTCCAGTGCCAAGGCGTTGCTTCTCCAACATCGAGGCGCTGCTTCTTAGAGATAAAATCAAGTTCCACCATATAACAAGCTATAGGTGGCTTTCCCATCGAATCACTTTTACTCCTCAAATATGCATCATCATAGTCCAAGCTATAGTGTGGCTTTCCCTATCTCAGTCTTCCTGAACTCCAATTGAAACCAAGCAATGCTTCACTTTCTCTTAAGTTATAACCTTAGTCAACATATCTGTAGGATTTTTAGCAGCATAAATCTTCTCTAAAGATATTAGCCCGCTTTCTAGGAGTGTGCGAATGAAATGATACCTTAATTATATGTGCTTTGTTTTGCATGAAATGCGACATTCCTAGCTAAATAAATGACACTTATACTGTCATTATGAAGCTTGCTATTTTCTTGCCCTTTGCCTAACACTATCAAAAACTTTGTAAATCATCTCATTGCTAGCTTTTGTCATAACAATATACTTAGCTTTTATGGTAGAAGTGAAATTATCTTCGCACCTAGAAACCCAACTCACTGCACTTCCCAGGAAGATATAACTTGTTGTACTCCTTTCATCTAGATCTTTTGCTAAGTCTGAATCTAGTCATGTAGATTAGTTCCTACACCTCAAAGCATAATGCCTTGTTGATAATTCCTTTTGGGTATCGAGAATTCACTTCCTGTCTCCCAATGATGCTTGCTAGGATTGATGCCTAATCACTCTCACTACATGTGCAAAATATCGGTATAGTACATATCATGACAAAATTAGGCTCCCAATAGATGAAGCATAAGGAGTTCTTCTCATGTGCTTTTGCTCCTCTTCATTCTTAGGTGATTGTTTCTTGGGTAGTCTGAAATAACTAACTAAAGGGGTGCTCATTAGCTTTGCCTCATTTATATTGAATCTTTGTAGAACCTTCTCAATATACTCCACCTGAGACAATTTCGGCTTGCCTGCACTCTTATCCTTATTGATTCTCATAACTAGAATTTTCTTCGCCAAACCTAAATCCTTCATCTCAAATACTTTTGAGAGCCGCTTCTTCAAGTTATTTATCTTCTCCATATTTGATCCTATAATCAGCATATCGTCTACATATAGTAGAAGAATACTATAACAGTTTACATATCTTTTAATATAGTAGTAGTGATTAACTTGATACCTTGTGTACCTACTATCTGACATGAACCATAAATCTCTTGTACCATGAGTCTACATCATGACTTCCTTTCTTGTAATCACATAGCCTTGTTTGCACCATTTATAGCTCCTCTTCTAAATCCCCATGTAAGAAAGCTATCTTCACATCCATCTATTCTAGATGCAGATTCTCCACTACTGCCAGGCTTAACACTACTTTGATGGTTGTCATCTTGACTACTGGAGAGAAGATCTTTGTGTAGTCAATTTTTTCCTTTTGTTGAAACCCTTTCATAATAAGTCTTGTTTTATAGCACTTGTTACCATCAGGTTCTTTTTTTAGTTTGTAAACCTACTTATTGTGTAATATTTTCTTGTCATTTGGTAGCCTTGCCAAATCCCATGTTTGATTTGACATGAGTGACTCCATCTTGTCATCCATGGAATGCTCCCATTCCTTTGAGTCTTAGCACTCTAGTTCACCACTATCAGCTAGTAATAAATTATATAAAGAAGGGGAGCACTTCTGTGTCGGTCGAGAGATTCTACTAGGTCTCCTGACTTTAGTGGCTAGTGTTTGAGGTACTTCCTATGCTTCTTCACCTTGAGCACAACCCTGACTGTTCTCTTGTACTTCTTCACCTTCTATCTCAAAGTATTTGGATGATTCTTCTGGAGGATTGAAGAATAGTCACGAGTCACATTTTTATTCTTGTACATTTCCCCTCATTGAATATGACATCCCTACTCTAATGAACTTCGATTTTGATAATTCCAAATTTGTACTCAAATTCATCGACTAAATATCTAATAAATGTACACTTCAAGGATTTTGGATCTAGTTTGCTCCTTGATCCTACATCAATATGAATTTACAATAAACAACCAAATACTTTTATATGAGATAAAGATTACCTTTTTTCCACTCAATGCTTCTTTTAATAGACCTTCATTCAATGGTATTAAAGGGCTTCTATTGATCTGATAAACTACAATATTAATTGCTTCAGCCCAGAATTGCTTAGACAACCCAACATGTAATCTCATACTTTTTGCACGCTCTCGTGATGGTTCTATTTATTTGTTCAGGCACATTGTTCTGGCTTTTTTATTACTCCACTTGATGCCATTTGATGACATTTGGCCATAATAATCTCGAGCTATCCAATTTTCGCCGCCATTATCGATTTGAGACACCACCTTATATGTCATGTCTCATCTTCTACCGAACTTTTACTTTTTGAACATATTAAATACATCCAACTTGTGTTTCAAGAAGTATACCCATCTCTTTCTGGTATGTTCGTCAATGAAGTAACAATATATGATGATCTTCCAATTGATTGGATTGAAGTGGAACCTATACATCTATGTGTATTAACTCCAGTTTTGTTGGTTTAACTCTTACATTGCTTTTAGGAAAATTCACTCTTTTTTACTTGTCATATACACAATCTTCATGGAAATTTAAGTCTATAGAGTTTAAATCAAGAAGTTTATTTTTTGAAAGTAAAGACTTCATACTTTTCTTGCTCATATAGCCAAGCCTCCAGTGTCAAGTATCAACTTGAAGAGTAATCCATCCCCATGTCACCTACTTGCTCTTAGTAGATTTCTCTTCAAGGAATGTGTTTAACATGCTTTAGCTTTCAAACTGAACCATTGGTAAATTGATGTTCACATCACTTTTGCCTATGATGCTGCAGGTCTTGTTGTCCCTCAGGTACACCTTCCCTAGATCACCTTTGGTGTAATTTTTGAATATCTATTTATTGAGACTTGCATGAAAAGAGGCACTTGAGTCGACTATTTATGACTCAGTACTATCCAGGGATAAGATTGAAAAGTCACATTGAGCTTCTTTTGTGGAGACATTTGTAGATTGATTCCTGTCTTGTCATCCACCACTTAATTTCTTAAGAGCCTTACATTCCTTTTTGAAGTGCCCTTTTTTCCGCAATTCCAACACTCCATTTTGCGCTTTTCTCTTATGGTCTTGGATTTTCCCCTCCTAGACATGGATTAGCTCTTGCTTGAATTCTTGTCTGAACTCCTTCCTCTGCCTTCAATATTCAAGGAGGTATTAGAAGTCTCCTCGCTTGCCTTCTTCTGGACCTCCTCATTCAACACCAATCTGATAACATCATCAAAGTTCAATTTCATGTTACCTGAAGAGTTTCTCATCGTCGTGATTAGTCTATCTCAACTATTTCATGTTACCTAGTGTCATTTGATCGAGGACTTCCAATTTTTCCATAGACTCTAGCTTCTTGGCAATCCTATACAGTGGCAAATATAGTTTCTTTTGGTATAATAATCTCCACTTGCATTTTTCAGAAAGTGAAGTTCGTCCCATTGAACTTTTCAATCTTAAATTTTGAATCATCGACAATTGCTCCCACTTGAACTAAACTTTCTGAACCTCCGTTCTAATATCAATTGTTGGGGAAGAAAGGAAATCATAAAGTACATGCGAAAAATCAGTTCGAATGTTTTAGAGCATACACAGAACAAATGAAAGCTAAAGTAAAAGAATCTTATAGAAGACATCAGATTTAACGTGGTAAAACCTAAGAACGGAAAAAAAATCATAGAGCCACACAACCAAGAAATCCACTATGAAAGAAAAAAGTTAGGAGAATAGTACAAATTACACTTATCTGGATCCTCTCTACACTTCAGTCAATTCAAGATACAACTTTCACTCACACAAAAGAGAAAAATTGCATTCAATTTAAAAACGTAAAGAAGCGCTTAAATCTGAAGTCTCACTTTCGTAATGCGTGACCCTACAATCTTGGTATGCCACTATTCTCAAACTTTTATGCATGGGCTCGTGCTCTACAGTGCTGCGATGCTATGGTCTGTCATTTTTGCTTTTTGGTGTCTTGATCCCAGCACCTGCTATTCTAAATCGAAAGTTGTGACCCAACATTGTGTGTCATCGGCATTCGAGGCATTGCTTCATCTAATTCAGAAGTCAAAATCATTTGTTCTAGCGCCAAGGCATTGTCTCCAAGAGATAAAATCAAGCTCCATTAACAGATGATTGTCAGAAGATTGTTGTTTGAATTTTTTAAAAAATAAAATATTTATAACACTCACAAATAATTTTTCAAAAAACTGTTTATCACAATAATTTTATAATCATCTTTATAAAAAGTTGTAGCTTCCTCGAATAGACTCTTAGCTTCTATCATTTAAAGTGGCGGGGAAGAGCTATCAACCCTATAGAAAGATTGTAAGATCTGTAGAGATACTTGAAACTCTTGGATGTGGGCTCCCATAGAAGATTAGGATGACCCTCTTGATGGATTCCTAATTGCCATTGAACTCTACAACTATAATAATGTGTGCACACAGGTTTGTCCTGTGATTTCGCTTCAGTTAATCTGCTAGTGGGTAGTTGTCTTTAACTTATTGACTCACGAACTTTGTCAACTTATCATGTACTAAGAAGTTATTGCCTCCTATAAAGTGGACTCATTGACTTTGGTAGATGACATTTCTACATGCCACACTAGGATGAATTTATCTCTCACAATATGATACTTTCAAAATGCTTGAGTTGACTCCACCCATTTGACTTATCTATCTTAGCACCACATGCATGCTCATGCATGCCAATAACATTAACTTACCTCTTTCATGCATGCTACATTGCATTTTACCCATCAACAACTTACCAACATATAAACTAAATACTTCAAAATCTTTGACTCTGCTTTCACCATCTCATGGACACCACTCCCCTAAGTTGGCAACTCTTAATAAACTTCTAAGAGATATAAGACTTATCATGCTCGATTGTGGACTACTCAATTAGTGTCACACCCTGTAATGATATCCTACAATCTATCGATGTGGGGCATAACATAGAAGGTAGATTTAACTGACTGAATGTTCCTCAAATATTTATTCTGAAAACTTTACTTATCACAAAATAGTATACGAGATCTATTCAGTCGTCTAAATTTATCCAAACAGTACACATGAATATTATTATACTAAAATCTACTAACATTCATTCAAAAGTAATTTAATTGAAACTTTTAATACTAAACTACTGAGTATCTAGAACATTGAATATTGAAATATTATTATTAAAATTTATTGAACTCACTTCAAAATTTATACACAGTTTCCCCGCAAAACTTTCAAAAAGGGGTAAAATTTACTCTTCTAATATTTTTTTATTGTTCCGTATAAAATAGTTATTTTTAACTAATAAGGCATAGATTTAGCATGGTAAGTAATATAATACATAATTAAGATATTGAAGAATAAAATATTAATATGTATGCTAATCTGAGCAAGTGAAATAAATATGATACACATGATAAATTTAATTTATACATTTATAGTGTTACTTACTAGTAATATTCTTTGTAGGAAACATAATTTGTACAATATCAAGTAATACTTATATATTAATTGTTAGCTTTGAAAATTATCATGTGTAGTTATCAAAATTATTATCTAATATATCTTATTTTTTAAAAGCAATGTGAATAACTTTTGTTTTTTGTAAGTGATCTTTTTTTGCTCAATTTTATATTATTTGAGAACTGTTTTGCCTCACTATGGGATCCTTTTGTCCCAAATTTTGTGCAGATAAACATCATAACATTTTGTCAATCTTAATTTCTATCACTTGACATTTCTAAGCTATGCTTGTTTTATGGTATGTGAAATGACCAGAAATGAATCAAGATAGTATACTAAATGTAAAAATACAACAAATAATATATGTAATTAACCGTTCATTTGAATTGCATATAAAATCAAAGTTATGCATATGAATTGATTTCAAATAAGCGTAATAATTATTGTTCACAAAAATGAAGAATATATAGTATTGATAGTCAATATTATATACAATCAAAATTATAAAGAAGAAGAAATTTATTTTTTGTATTAGAATTATAAATTTTATTTAAGTGATGAATTTTTTTCGGAAAATGAATTGGCTGTAACCTCTTTTTTACATAAATAGTATCAATATGACTTTTTCTGATAAAATTTTTTTACAAGCTCAACCACAAACCCGGCTCTTCTAATAAGGTTAATTTAGCAGTTATCACTCCCACTTCCTTCTCTTAGACCTTAATATCTACACTTTATTCTTGCTCATTCGTGAAATAACAAAAAAAAACATAGAATATTCCTTAATATTTAGGTTAATAAAATTAATTTTTGCCATTTCATGCTATAGATTTTAAATGTTATTTAACTTAAATTTATTGATTAATTATCACGTAGCATTTTTAATAATGTATGCCTAATTTCTAAATATAAATTATCTAATTTGACTTTAAGCATATTTAAGAAAATAAATAATATCTTAGAATATTCGATTAAATAATTTAATTTATTAACAAGTAGAATTATTCCTAAATTTTTTATTATTTAAATTAAATTAATGTAATTTATTAATTTATATTTTAACTAGAAACATATACACGTAATTATCAATCTAATATAACAATTAATTTAAAATTGAAATTTAATGGAAGTCATAACATTAAATTATTAATTCAATCATTTTTTTAAATCATCAATAATTTATTTTATACCATAAAAATACGATTAGAAATACAATTATCCCAACTAATTTCTAATGAATTAATATATTAAATATAATATATATTTATTACTCTCTCGAATCATAGACCAAACCGCAAGGCTGACCTTGATCGACCATGACAACGATTAGATTTATACTCCAATTAATTGATTAAAATTTTTCCTAATCCAATGCATATCGAGGTAAGTGTGATAATTAGCCCTTGCTACAGTACAGATGACGGCCTTAATCAGTTAATTAAAATTTTGTTAAATTATAGATTAATTGAATAATTATTAATTATTAAGTTCACAAAAAAAATAATTATTATCCGATCTAATTATTTTGAATTAGCTTAAAACATACACACAAGCAGACATTAAACATAATGTTACGTCTACTTGTTGTAAAATATAGTATTGACTGAATTATACCTCAGTAACACTTTATCTTTACAAAATTTATCATCAATGTGTCTATCTAGTTAAGTGCTTTGGCATATAGGGGTATTTGTGCTTTTATGTTCTTTTATGATAATTTTTTTGATAAGTTTCTTTATATATTTAAATGGATATAGAAACATTTTATTTTTTTTAATTTTATTTGAAGGTCTAGAAAACTAATAATATATTCAATAAAAGTGTGAAAAATACTTAGGGATCAAGGAATTTTTTTTGGCTTACTAATCTTTTTAATAGTATTTTAAAGACTAATAAAATGCCAGATGAGAGGAGACAGAGTTTGCTCGTTCCTACTTTTAAGAATAAATATGATGCACAAGAGGTTGCAAATTGTAGATGAATTAAGTTCATGTGCCATACATTAAAATTATGGGAGAGAGTTTTTTTAGTATAGATTATGATGTGATAGAAAAGTTTCTTAAAATTAATTTTGTTTCATGCCGAGTAGGTCTACTATGGATGTTATACATTTGTGGAGAGGTTTGATGAAGAAGTATAGAGAGAGAGAGTTCTAAGAGAAATTATATAATAAAGTTCCAAGAGATGTGCTTTAGAGAGTTCTAGAAAGGAAAGGTGTTAATATTGCTTTTATTTAAGTCATTAAGGATATGTATGTTGGAGCTTTCACTTGTGTTCTAACACAAGGAGCATTGATCAAGCTTTTTCCTATTTTAGTTAAATAAATTATATTAAGGATAGACTTTAAGCCAGATCTTTTTTGCTTTAGTTATAGGTGTTCTTACAAGACAATTTCTTCTTGTTGATAAGACTAAAGAGGGAGTTCAAGAGGAACTTGAATTATAGAAGTCAACTTCAGAAATTAAAGGCTTTCGTTTGAATAGATCTAAAACTTAATACATGGAGCATAATTTTAGTTGTAAAAGATCTAGTGGTAGGGTTGTTATAATGGGTGATTGAGTCATTAAAAAGAGTGAATGTTTTAGATATCTCAGTTTTATTGTTCAAAGTGACGGTGAAATAGATGGAGATGTTATTAGTAGAATTCAAGTTGGATGGTTGAAGTGGAGGAATGCATCGGGCCTATTATGTGATACAAAGTATTGCTTATAATTAATGAAAAATTTTATAAGATGGTGGTGAGACATACAATACTTTATACCACATAATGTTGGTCGTAAAAGAGAAGTATATATGTGTTATAGAGATGAGGATGATCAGGTGGATGAGTGGCTTTACACTCAGAGGCAAAATGTGAAATGAATATATATGTAAAATGGTTGGAGTAGGTCTAGTGGTATATAAGATGAGAGAAAGTTGCCTTAGATTATTTGGTCACATATAACATTGATCGTTTGATGACCTAATTAGGAGAGTAGATGTATTAGATGCGGCTTATGTTAAGAAAGGTAGAGGTAGGCCTAAAAAGACTTGGTTATGAAGTATAAAAAATGACCTTATTTTATTAAAATTAAATAAGAATTTGACACTTAATAGAACATAATGGAGAAGAAGGATTCATATAGTAAATCTCACATATTGGGATAAAAGCTTCTTGTTGTTGTAGTTGTTGATATTGTTGAAGGCCTAAAAGGTTTGTCAACTTTCTCATCATGTTCATCTCAAAACTCATAACTTTTTATTTTAGAATTTTTTTTAATATGATTAGCCATTTATTGCTTCATAAAGTATATTATTAACATAGACTTGCACAATCAAAATATCATATTTAGATGTTTTTTTAATAAACAAAGATCATGTCAGCAATTCTCTTAAAAATTCCTTTTGAAGTAAGAATAAGGTTGTTATACCATGCTCTTGAAGCTTACTCTAATCCATGTAAGGTCTTTATTAATTTATTTATATAATTACAGTAGGTTGAGATTTCAAAGTCAAGTGGCTAGATGCATACTTTTATGGGCTATTGGATTACTACTTGGGTGGAGGCAAATTTAAGAATTTATACAAAGAGAGAGAACAAGATGTGAAGCCACTAACATGAATAAGAATTTCCTAATTTAGTTTTATCATTATGAATAAGAATTTCTAAATTTAGAAAAACATAAAGTCTTTATCCTAATTTAGTCATACTTTTATGGGCTATTGAAAAACATGAATAAGAATTTCCTAATTTAGTCATACTTTTATGGGCTATTAGATGCATTATGAAGCCACTAACATGAATAAGAATTTCCTAATTTAGTGCACTATAATTAGATATGTAGTATCACTATAAAAATGGGCTTATGTGAAGCCATCCTTAAGTTGGGAAGGAGATGTGCTAAGTTCCTTGAACAGAGAATGCAATGGATGTTGAATTAGAGGAGCAACAAGATGTTCATTGGAAAACTTTTCATGCCAATGCTTACAAATAATGATGCATGTGCAGTTTATTATATCAATTCATTCAAGTTTTTTTTTATTTATGTTATTGATAATTATTATAACTTCTAACTTTTTTCCTTACAGGAACTTGATCATCCCATGCTAATGCATATTGATATGGATGATTTTTTAGAAGTGTTGTAGATATTGCAACTTATCTCAATTAAAACTATAATGAAGAAAGTGAGCATCAATTTTTATTTTTTGAGGAGAAAGTAAGAGAGGGAGTGGAAGTATAATCAATTGAAGTTAATTCATTCTCTCCTATTTTGAAGTGGATATTTGTTATTATACAAGAATTGAAAAGTAGCTAATTGGGGTTGGAGAATAATCAAATAAGTTGGGAATAAAATTTTGTTGATCTAATCAATCTTATCCAAGCTTTTGTACACAAGGAAAAATAGTAAGGGAAGACGAAGAATGATGAGATACATATTATTAATGTAACTATTCACACAGATGGGTTAAGGATGAGTGCAAAAGGAGCAAATGGTGTATGAGGAGATGAAGGACATAGGGGACCAAGAAGGTAGGGGATATCATTTTATCTCTTGTAATTGTATAAAAGAATGATGTATAATTAATTCGATTTAAAAGAATGGCGTAGAAGAATAAAAAGTATTTAATAATAAATTTTATAAATTCATCAATAAGAGGTACAAGTCTATCCATCCATGTAGTATTAATTCTATCCACTCGACTGATGAGGAGCAATTAGCATTCTTAAAGTCTTGGATATCAAGACTATTTGACATCTCCTAAAAGAAATAAATACTAGTAGATATCATGGTCTTGATAACTGAATACTCCAATAATATGATTAGATAATAATGAGAGAAACATCTTACTTTATTGAATGTATGAGAAATTAGATGTACATTTCTCTAAATTTAGTTTTTTTTTACAAAATATTTATTCCTTATGTTTTTTAATAAAGGAGCATATCTAGTGATACCTATGACTTATAGTTTTATCATTATTATAGATCAATAATCTCCACTTTTCATAAGCTTAAGAAGGGGCTTTTTCAAGTGGACTAATTGGCATTCATGTACAATATTAAAGAGGAAAAGTTCTAAAATTTTGAGCTGATGCAAAACTCAAGTCTTTCAATGATCTAGAATAAAGTTCATAATGTTGTATTTCTTTAATCCCTCTTGTACTTTAGTGTAGATCTTGCAGACAATGATGAGAGTATATTTTATAAGTATTTTCTTATATTGCTCGAGTAGTTAGGGTTATTTGACAAAATATAAGAAGATTTTTAATCTCATCAGAAGTAGAGAAGGGCCATCCTGGATGAGATTCCTTTCATCGCAGTGGTTTATTGTATTCACTATTGTAGCTTTACCGATCTCTTTGTTCTCTAGAGAGTAAATATTGACATAAAATATAATGACTAGCCTCACAGGAAGTGAATGGTGGTGGTGGAACTTCATAGTGTTGGCAAGTTCCTCAATTCTCAATAGAATTGAGTGGAACTAACCCAAAATTTTCCTCTACAGAATGAAATGATTTTTGAAAATAAAATTTATAATACTAAAAGTAAAAGAACACTGTATTAACTTGATTGATTCAGGCCCCATTTGGCGAAGCGGTGCGGTGCGATTTGCATATACCGTAGTGTCATTTAGGCCGCTACATTTTGAGAAATTTACAATACAAAATTTGTGTTTTTCAACTTGACTAGCTACCTACGATAGTGATAAAAATGATGTGATTTGACTTTTATAAAAAAAAAAGATAGTATACTTATCTCAAGTTCTTCAAAACAGTAATTTCTTATGTACTATCTTCAGTATTATTTTTTCATATAGCTTCAGCTCTCTCTCACATAGGCTTAATTACAATATATTGATTTCCCACCAACATAACGGTGCAGCACAGGAATCTTACTGTTCATCGTTGAATCATGCGCTATCTCGCATCCACCACCGTGAGGGAATCGTCGAGCACAAGGAATAAGAGTGCCTAAACAGACTCAGTCTGGCTTCCCTATCTAATTGAGAAAATACTCCCATTAGAGCCACGCCGTATGATTTTTCCCAGCCCATAATGTCTAAGAAAAACTTTTAACCCTATTCATGGGTCTGAAGCCCTTAATCTCTTAAAAGCAAAAAAATTAAAAGGAGTCTGAATATTTTGCATAATTTCAATTATCACATTAGAGAGATTAAAGAACATAAACACAATGATTTATATCATACTGTGAGACCTTCAATTATATGGTTCTTAATATGTCACCTCCACATTTGTCTTTACATATAATTAAATGTTAAGGCATTATTAAAAGAAGTGGGGTTGATTTTGTTTCTTCTAAAATTATTATTTGCATAGAACAAAATTTTCTTTCTCTATTTATAAAATTCAAAAATAAAATTTTTTTTTCAAAAGCAAAGTGGCACACATGATAATTGATTCAGTATTTAAGTGCTATCAAATAGTATAATTTTTACAAATAGATCACTATCCTTTCTTCTTAAGATATTTTTTGAAATAATTCACCATATGCAATCAATCATTTAAAGTGGACTAAATTATTCTAAGTGGTGATTACTATAAATAAAAGATTGAAAAGTAGAATTCAAAAAGAAAATGTAAATAAATATATTGTAACTTTGGTATAAGGAGCCTATACTCTCTCATCGAGTTCTCTCGTAATTTGCTCAACTATTCTCTCCTTTGCTATTAAAAGATGGAAAAACTTCTCTTCTTCGGGCAATAGATCAACTCTATAACATGTCTACTTAAAGCAAGGCATCAACTACTTAAACCATAACTTGCTAAGTAATTATATGCTCTTAGAAAGTTGCTTTTTAGATTCACAATCTCTCTTTGAAGACTAATGTAAAAGCTTTTAAAACTAAGTGGACAAATATGAGGATCATAAGATTTTGAATGTACAAGATGACCTTTATGTGAAAGTTACTTTTTCTCTCACTAGAAACTCAATATATAGTTTTTAAGTGAATGAGAGTCATTTTTTTGCTATTATTTTTTGTTTTGGGTTTACATATATCTATTTTATCGATTGCTTTTATCATATTTTTAAAAACTTAAGATTATTTATAGAAATCAATCTTTTAATTCAAGGAATTTGTGATGTAAACCATATTATGATTCACAAAACTTATATCATAGGAACCTAATATTTAAATGATTTAAAGAAACTTAGTTGAACATTTTTTATTTTAATTAGTTTTTCTTGAGAATATAGTTTTTTTTTAAAAACCAAAAATAAATTTGTCATTGTATTCTTATTAGTTTAGACTATATTGTTTGAATATCCTTAACTTGTTTCAAATAAATAAATAAATAAATAAACGCTTAATTTTTTTCACACTTTAATTCACTACTCGCTCTCTTTTGTGTGCCAAAATTTTCAATTTCTTTAAATGTAATGTTTTCAAATATTATAAACTCTATAAGAAAAAAAATTAAAATGAAGTAGAAAATAAGAGAAGTATTCTTTCTCATTGAAAATGCTTGGTGATTATTCATTAGTTCGTTGGTTATGTGATCGCAAACACCCCTTCTCTACTGCAAGTTTAGTTATATTTAAATTTTTTGCATTTTATTTTAGTTTATTACTAACACCATCTTCTTTGTATTCTCCTCTATTAATATTGAGTTTATTTCTGAGCTTTTACACTCTTATTATAAGTTAACCACAAAATATCAAAGTTTTAAAAATAATCGAAACATAGCTTTCTATTTTTTATTCAACTATATATATCAAAACACCTTAAAAAAGCCCTAAACCTTTTTTTTTTATAACATCTTAACCTTTTAATGAATATTCACACTTGATATGTCTTTCAATTTAACTTCACCTTAAGATCCACATAAAGAAGTGCTCACATTTATCAAGGGATCATCTTTTTCTAAGGTTGTAAGCAAGTTATTTTGAAGAAAAAAAAATTAAGCTTAAATTTGAAAATTATTTTAACTTTTTAATTGATTATTTTAAAAAATATATGCTTAGGTGTAGATAATGAATACCACTTATATGCCACACTTTAGTCCAAGAGTTGACTTGTCTTTTCACCCCTCCCTCCTCACCCCTAAAAAGTATCAATTTAACATTGCATGCTACCTTGAAGGAAGAGTTTTTAAGAAGCTCTTACTATTATCTCTAAATATCTTATGGGGTTGACCTTAAGTTTATCTTTGTAGTTACTTATTTTAAATTATTTTTTAAATATTTTAATTACAATCCAAAATAAAAAATGTCAACAAACTATTATTAGTCTCTTATTGTAAGTAAATATCCTTTAGCTTTATCAACTAGTTTCATTAAAATTAGTCATT
This sequence comes from Cymbidium sinense, assembly GCA_021442155.1. NCBI lineage: Eukaryota > Viridiplantae > Streptophyta > Magnoliopsida > Asparagales > Orchidaceae > Cymbidium > Cymbidium sinense. Next base: position 89,787,575 of record CM038232.1, on the reverse strand, counting down.
CTGCCATATATGTATGCACTTTATCAAAATTGGAAATAAGATTTTAGAGTCATAAATGATTATTCCACTACATTGCATGCATACAAGGATACAATGATGATCTTAGAATAATACGTGCTATATATCCTGGAATAATTATAAAAAATCAACTTAAAATTGGTAACATAAGCAAACCTTCGTCCAATCTTCAACACAACTTTATAATATACTTGAGAGAAACTCTACATTTAATAGTGTATAATCACATTGACCTTATTTTTTATAATAAGGTTACTTAGGCTTTTTCCTTGTTTAACATATCATATTTGCTTTCCACATTAGAGCCGGGCACTTGATGAGCTCGTTAACTAGTCTCGACACTCCTTCGTGTCATGTCCATGGCTTTTGTGGTATGTGCAATAACTTGTTGGGTCACACGATGGTCCATTAGCCCTCATTAGAACTGGGAGATTGAAATAGTCCTTAATCTGTACAACCTCTACTAACTCGATCGTTAACTTTTAAGAAGATAGCGATAGGAGGATGGCATAGTTGATACTTAGTTTGATAGGGATGAGTAGGTTATGGTAGTTCTTGGTGGGTTGATGGAGCCATCCTATGCAATGGATTTTGCATAGCTTTTTTAAGTGGGTTATTGGTGCACTATGTGCCAAGTCTTCTCTTCATCTTTCTTATCCTTAGCCTTTCTAGAATGGAGGGGTGAGAGACAATTTTCTCATAAGATTCTTCTTATAAGTCATTTTAGTGGATTGGGTGATCTAGATGTACTTCTTAGCATTCATGTAGTTGTTCGTGAGTTCTAACAACCTTGATAGTGTCCTTAGTTGTAGCAATTTGAGAGCGTATTTAAATGGCCCTTCCCTGAGGCCTTGAATGAGCCTAGCTTGTGCGATCTTTTACCGACAACATCTCCCTCTAGAAGCAAATGATGAATTTCCTTAAAAAAGGGCTTAAGAGTTCTTTAGGAGTCTTTATGTACTAGCAAATTGAGTGGTAAATATCCTTTTAAACTAGGCGAAAGATGTGTTGATGTCTACAAGTAGGTATGAGAATTGCCTAAAACTTTTAATAAAGAGACGACACTTGAGAGTGTTGTCGAGATTGAGTAGTGATGTGGGGGACTCGAAATAGGTGGCATGGTTAGCAGGATCAATTCTCCCTTTGTAGGCTTCCAAGTGTAGTCTCTTAGGTGGTGGGTGAGCTTTCATGATTTCTCTTAAAAAGTGTGGTCAACACTCTAGCCTCTTCTCAACTATTTGGTGTAGTATCCTTGTCACTTGTGCAGTAATACTCATCATTGATACTTAGAGTTGAAGTTAATGCTCATCTATGGTGATTGGTACACATAACTATTGAATAAAAAAACCCCATAACTCATGCATTTTTAGTGTTTCTTCTTATTTTCTCATCATGATGCCTTGAACTAAGCGAGTAATTTGATCCTTTATGTCCTTCAAATCTTATTGTGTGACAAATGATATGCGACTTGCTCCATAGTGATCATGCTTTCCTACTATGGAAATTTCTCGATTCCTTGTTTATGATATCAATTTTTTGCCAAAGATGTTGGATCCAAATTTATCTATGGAGTGACACTAGATCTTATTGGTGAGTTTACTATGAGTAGGAGAGAAGTGAAGAGAAGAGAAGTAGGCAAGCTGAGAGTAGATAAAAAATATTGTGATGATAAGAATATAAAAGTTAGTCCTTTAAGAAATTCACAGAATGAGTACACAGAAAAAGTAGAGTCTAAAAGTCCAAAAAAGATAAAAGTTCAAAAAAATATCCAAAACTGCCTTTTGATATCATATTGATAGGGTCAAAGGACTACATATGTGGCTATAAGAAACACAATAAAAAAGTAAAGAAAAGTGTAGACTCTAGGGACTAATGAAATGTAAACACCTGTGCATCATGTAGTTGGGTTGTGACCACTAAATGATGTGGCCCTCCATTTGGAACTATTCGTATGTGCCTTGAGGATGGGACAAGTGTAATATCATAGTATCATAGTTTTATGCCGATTGAGGAGTCCTTGACAAGTTTTCTTATGGTGATTTCCCACCTATTTCATTTGGCGAGTCTAAGTTGCTTGGAGCAATCATTTAAGTGAGTAGCAAGTTTCCTTCTTCAAGATTTTGGAATTGATTATTGTTTGTTGAATTTAGTGAGTGGCCACTGAGTTCTTCATTTAGGTTGGTGAGTCATTGGATGTCTGATATCTTTGTAGACTAAGTGGAGAGTTTTAGGTACATTTTCTTAGGGTTAGTTCACATGTAATGACTTAGCTTCCTTGGGTGAGTTCACTACATTGAGGGGTGTACCCTTCGTATACAAACCCTATTTTTAGGACTGATCATATTGAGATTATCCATATAAATTCCTAGTTGAGTTAGTTAATTATCTCTTTTGGTAGATTTAGGAATAGATTTTAATCTTTTCCTCAACACCCCAAATTTACCACCCAAATAATAGACAATCAACCAAATTTAGAAATTAACATACAATCCTTATGAGAATGAAACTTTACTCACTCTTTATTACTTGAGGTGACTGAGTACTCTTGCACATTAGGTTTATCTCATACCAAATCAATTTTTAGCTAAGTTATAGTAGTGTTGGACTTATAAATAATCTACCAAGTTAAATTAAATTAAATTAAATGAAGAGCACTAGATTGAACCATCTTTATTTTTTCTAGAGGAGCATGAAAAGAGGTATTGCCTTATTAAAATTCAAATAACTTAGATTAAACATGACCAATTTAATTTAGCATATAAAATAGCCTGAATCAGGCAGACTTAAGTATTAAGTGAGATAGGATGTTGAGATTTTTGGTTCCAACAGTAACCTCTAATTCCCTCTATCCCAAGAAAAAATATAAAAATAAAATGGAATAATAAATAAACTCCATATTATTTATGCTTTTCTTGAAAATAATCTCTTAGAATTTCTATAGTTGTTTTTATTTTTTTTAAAATGATATTAGCTTCTTTTTCTACTAAAAATATTTCTTTCCTATTATATTTATGATCAAATGTCATATTTGCCTTAAAGCAAGTAATAAGACTCAGTTTTCTATTCATTTATCTATGTAGCAATTCAATTTGGTAGATGTTAGGCATTGATGCTTTCTACATTCTTATGTTATTAAATGCCCCTATTCATTTTATTATATTTTATGTTAAGAAGGATCTTCTCTCGTTCTTTTTTTTTTTAACTATAATGACGATTATAATGTTATTATAAATGCCTTTATAGTTGAAGATATGGGCATTTTGAATCCAGATTTGTCCATGGAATGTGGGACCATATTTAGACACATAAGAAGTAGGGTCAGATTATGTAGGACAAAATAACAAGAATGTAAAATGTATGTGAAATTTCATTCATATATTAGTATAAGTAAAAACATAGAGTGCAGGTCTCAGCTCTCTCTCCCTCAAAAATAATACAAAAGCTACAATATGATTCTCACCCCTCAAAATTCTCACTTTATAGGATTTTGGGGTGGTTACAAAAGGAAATTACATGTAAGTTTCTAGAAACTATATGTTGGTTACACTATAAAGAGATTTGCCCAAGTGTCTAGAGGTTGGGTGATTATCATATGTCAAGTGGCAAGTTCCCTAGTGTGGTTGTCTGCATGAGTAGGAGAGCTTGGAGTAGGTTGCTTAGTTGAGGTGAATACCTTCAAGCACTCACCTAGGTGAAGGAAAGTCCTTATGGATGTCTGTGAGTAGGTTTGTCATCTGTCTAACTTGAGTTATTTTTTAGGAGTTGGTGAGTGAACCTTCACTATAGTTTTGGTACTTCACCACTAAGTATTCATCATGTTGACCACTTGTTAGGCCTTTGTGTGCATATTGGGAGTAGATTTAATTTCTTGATTCTTCTACTCCGTATGAAAGTGACTCATAAAAGGACAAAGAATATAAATAAAAAGAAATTATTATTACCATTATTTTAAAATTTTGACCAAAATATTTAGGATATTTATGTCATGTTACCTTTGATTTGAATTCTTATTTTTGCATTTCTAATCTGAGCCGTCTGTCCCATAGTTAGGGGATCGGACAACCACCGACCTTCTCCCTTCCAACCAATGGGAGAGACTCGGGCGGAGGGATTTCTGCCCCAAGAAGGCCATCTGAGCACCATTTTTTAGTGATCTTCACCAAAAAAATGGGGGTTTTCGCATAGGAGAGCTTCCAAGTGAAAAATGCAAGAAATTTCCAAGAGAAGTTTCTAGAATAGAGCGAATATTCATGTTAAAAGTGAGCCTATGGGTTTTCTATGTTTTTGAAGAAGTTACCTCGTCGGAGCCGACGTCTGACATATTTTTCGATTCGAATATGCTCCTTAGCATGAGATGAAGCTTTAGAAAGGGTATGCCCACTTTCCTCCTCATTGATCACCTTCTTCATCAATAACCATCGCCTTCTCGTTGGAATTTGGCCAAAATTTGTTATTTTATGCGTAGAAAAGGAGGGGGAGATGTGGTTTTATCAGGTGAGCTCCAAGAGTTGTTTAAAGCCAACCAAGAGGAGCCTTGGGCTCTCTTTCCCCCTCTTTTTAATGGTGGCTAGATATTACCATTAATGGTGGTTGGAGAGGTGATGGCTAGCTTGGAGAAGTAAAATTCGGTGGTTTAGCTATTGCAGAGTCTGCTAGATGTTAGCCAAGTGGAGATATGGCTTTTATTTAAGTGGATCTTGGATTTTGAAATCTCTCCATTGATTCTTCTCTCTTCATGGCCTCCATTGTTGTCTTTAAGCTTCACTCCACATGGGCCGAAGTGTTAGCCTCCATGTGATAGATTTTAGGTGTGGTTTGAACCAACTTAAGTTTGGTTGAGCTGGTTTGAACCTTTCTTGACCCATTTGACTCAAATGAGTCAAGTTAGGTTTAATGCATTGATTTAGCTCAATTGAGTTTAGATTGGGTTATAATTATGTTTGATTCAATATTTGGAATGATTTAGAGTAATTGATTTCAATTGATTTGAGGTTGGTTTTGATTCGAATCTATTTCGACCCAAATTAGGTTTAATGAGCCGAATTGAGTTCATTTCACTCAAATGATCGATATAATTTAATTTTATGTGTGTTTGAGCTTTAATTATATTTGATTAAATATTTGAAGTGATTTGGAGTGATTGATTTTAATCAATTTTGATTTAATTTTGATTTAGGCCCATTTTAGCCCAAATTGGGCCTAATGGGCCAAATTGATCAAATAAAATTTAAGCAAGAATCAAATTATAAGTATTTTGTAATATTTAATTTGAATTAGTATTGAATTATTTTGAACTTAGGTTCAATAGGGTTCGTTAGGGTTTGCTTAAACTAGATGACTCAATTAGGCTATTAGAGATCATTGGATTTAGAGTTATTTAGTTTTGTATTCTGTCATATTAATATGATGAATTTGAGCATTTATAATGACTTAAATTAATGAAATATTGATTAGTTTGACTTTTGATTTGGTGGGTCCCACATCGATCAATTCCAAGTCACATGACCCGATTGACCACCTTGGACCTCATCAAGATTTATTTTTGGGTTCATTTAAATTTATGTATTGATTCTATTCTTTTTTTTGGCTTGATTTTATTTAATTTAAATTTTACATGATTTCTTAGATTTAGATGATTCTTAGCTTGAATGGGTTAATTGAGTTAATCAAACTCAATTACCTTAATCAAGGTTCAGTTAAATTTAGATTTTAATCTAAATATGTTTGATTTATACTTAAGTTGAGCTTTATTAGGCTTGGATTTTGTTTGGGTCCACCTAATCCAATTGGGTTAGGTTAAGCCTATTAAGTCACCCTAGGTTCTTATTTCGTAAATGCGCTACCTTTCTTAGTTTAGTTTCAATTCCATATTTAGTTTCCATTTTAATTTATTATTTTTATTTTTTGTTTTAGTTGAGGTTGTACACTTAGCTACTAATTGTAGTATCCTAAGTGCCTAATTAGGAAACTCTCGACCTAAGATTGGACATCCTGATTACTAAGATCAGGGTGATTATTAACCTCATTTGAGGTTAAAAGAACTTTAGTGCTTAGATCAAATCCTAAGTCTAAGAGGAGGGTTGTCAACCTCACTAAAAGTGAGGTCAATACTTAATATAAATTAATATCTAATTTTTCTCTAATCCTTATGGGAATAATACTCTATTCATTGTGTATTACTTGATTTGACACGTGCATTTGCGTATAAAGGTACAAAAGTACTGATTAGTTTGATTTGGGTATGTTTGGTGCTTTGGATATATATGGTTGCTTGGTTTCAATTGATTATGGTTTGGTCAAGACTGAGGTCAAGGTGACCTAAATGGGCCAAGTGGGTCAATTTGGGCCAAGTGGCCTACTGACCACGTCTGGCCCAATTATGCTTAATTTGCTTTAGAAGTGTTTTAACTATTGCACCCAAACCCTTATCCAGAACAAAAGATCACACCGACTAAACACTTGGAGTTTTAATCTCGAAGTGTTACACACACTCCATATTGACACTCACACTTAGACTCCTTCACTTGCCAAAAAACTCATATGTTGAAAACACACCCCTATTTATAGACTATAAATACCTCTATATGATTCTCTCTCATTTTCTCTCACAACTGACATGAAAACTGCACAAATCATATTCTATAACTGCTCAAAACTATTATGTTAGGCCGTAATGCCGCGACACTGTGAAGGTGGTGCCTATGCCCTTGATATAGTGTTGCGGCGTTAGTTGATTAGCTCTTTGTTGACCTCACTTTTGGAGTGTGTTTCCAACTTTCTCATCATAGATCTAGAACTCTTATAGATACTAAGAGCTCCTTAGGCTTAAGACACTTCTGGCGATTAGGTGAACACTTAACCTAAGCCTAGAGACTTAGAAGAGTTAGCCACAGGAATAAGTTATGCCTTAGGGACTTAGGAAGACTTTCCTACGCTATAGCCTAAACATGATCCATGCTTTCCTTCTCAAAACCAAATCTCAAATTCATATCAAACCCAAACCAAATTCCAAAGGCTCACAATCAATCTCATGATCAAATTCAAATTCAAGATTTCCCCATAAAACCTTATGATTGAATTCAAAATCCTTTTTAAGCCCTTTGATTTCATCATATGGACTTAGACTTAGCCAAATTCAAATCAATCCCAATTCAATTGATTTTCTCAAAGATCAATTCAATCACTCAAATTGATTCAAACCCAAATCCAAACTCAGATCTAAATGATTGAACCCCAAATCAATTCCAAAGTTCCAAATTTCCCTCTTAAGCTTTATGACCCACTCTCATAAGCTTAATCAAATATCCACCTAAATTACCCCAACATTGATTGATTTCTTTATAAATCAATTATTCCATCATTTATATTCACAAATATAAATGAAATCCATACCCAAATGACCAAAACCAAATCAAACTAAATCCAAATCTAACCAAATCCCTCCTCAAGCCCTATGGACCTACCTCCATAAGCTTAATCAAATCTTGACTTAAATTATTCCAAACTTGATTGATTTCTTTATAAATTAATTACTCCTTCATTTATATTCATAAATATAAATGAAACCAACCCTCCAATGACCAAAAATAAATCAAACTAAATCAATTCCCTACTTAAGCGCTTTTGACCTACATCCTCAAGCTTGGTCAAATTTGCTTTCAAATCACTCCAAACTCATGTGATTTTCTCATGAACTAGTTATATATTCATTTATATTCCCAAATATAAATTCAAATAGCCAAAACCAAATCCAAAATCAAACCAAAACTCAATTCAAGCCTTTTTACCAATTTCTTGAACTTGGCCAAATCCTATCCAAATCAAGCCAAAACCAATGGATTTTCTCTTGAATCAATCATTCTTTCAATCACTTATCCAAATATAAACATAAACTACAATTGCCAAACCAAACTCAAGACAACCAAAGTCAAGCCCAAGTTAGCCTTTTTGACTTGAAAACTTAAATGAGCCAAAATCCAAACTCCAAATTAATTGCGTTGATTTATTTTCAATCTAGACTCATATATAACTTTGAATCAAGCCAAAATCAAACCAATTGACCCATTTAGGACCACTTGACCCAAAGTGATCTAAAGAATCCTTTTGAGCTAAGTTCTAATTCAACCCAAATTGGATTGAACCAAGCTCACCCAAACCTCATATCATGATCAGCAATCATCCTAGAATGATCAACTATCTTGAATTGGGTCAAACCAAGTCAACTTGGTCCTTTGACCAAGTCAACCTTTAGCCTAAATGAAGCTTAAACTACCCAAAATCCATTATACATCAAATTGATTGAAACTATTGATTCAAACCAATTCATAATCAATGATGGAATATGACCAAACCCCCAATTAAACCAAACTAAGTCTAATTGGCCATTTGACCCAACCCAAATTAGCCTACAAAGCCAAAATGGGTCAAATCATGATACCCAAATTTATTACAACTAATGGCTCAAGTTCATTCCAAATCAATTATTGAACTTGACCAAAGACATAATCAAGCCTAATTTGACCAGTTGATCAACTTGACCCAACTTAGCCCAAATTGACCTAAAAGGTCAAATTGGCCAAAATCTAAATTAAACCTAAATTGATCCAAACCAAAATCTACAATCATTTGTAATTAACCAATTGAACATGAACCAATACCTAACCCGACCCAATTTGATCAAATTGGTCAAATTGGTCAACTTAGCCCATTTGACCTATTTAAATTCAAGTGAGTCAAAATCAAATCTAAGCCAAATTGATTGAAGCCACTTGAACTAAAACTCTTAAAATCATCATTTAAACCTAACCCAAACCTTGGTTTGACCCAATTTGACCAATTGGTCAACCCAACCCAACATGAACCCATATGAACCCATTTGACCAAATGAAGACAAAGCACCCAAAACCAACCCATGAGACTTTGATGGCTAACCAAACCCAACCTAAATTAACCCTAGATCAGTCCAAAGCCTTCCCTAAAGCCAAGTGGGCCCCACCCAAGCAATGGACCATTGGTTAAGCCTTCCCTTCAATTGGATTCTCCCTTTAAGAAGCAAGGTCAACTCCCCCATCACCATGAAAACCCTCAAAGCACTCAAGTTAGACTCTACCTGACCCACCTAGCTCACCTAACCCACCTTAGTTTAGCCATGGACCAATGAGAAGTCAGTTGACTCACCTCCCATATAAAGCACCTGGATTCAAGGAAACCATTGCACATCGCCCCAGCCTCCCATGCCTCCTCCACTCCGCCACGTGGACTTGATGTGACCTCTCCGGCACGATGGCTCAGGCCAAAGAAATAAGCCCATCCTGTCCATCCTCCTCTATCAATTGTGGGGTATACCCCCTCAATTCAAATAAAAATTGACATCATTCAAACTTACTGAGCTTCCTGAGTGTTTTTGAAATCCTAAAGAGCCACCCCAAGCCTTCCCAAGTTTCCCTTTAATTCCCCATTCATGTGTTGAGCATCCATCCAACAATTCTCTTCTTCCACCTAACCAAACCCAAATTCCTTTGGCACACACCATCCTCGTGTGTCGTCGAAGCCATTTCATGAATCCCAAATCCACTCTAAGCACGAGTTTGATCAAGATCAAAGCTCCAAAGCATGTGGATTGGCTGTCCGAGGGATCCACCCCGAATCAAAGCCCAAGCTTCTCAACAGGGCTTCGCCTCAACTAGGCGAAGCTACCTCCGTCGATCCCACCGTCGGTCTTGAGCTTCGGCGAGATAATTTCTCAAAATTGTGGATTTAGGAAAAAGTGGTTGGTCTTTTTCAAAAGAAATTTGTATGCCATGTGATTTTGACCATTGTATGTGTTCCTCTCCTTCTCTTGATGGTGTGAGATCATTTTGGAAGCAATCCAAGCTTTAGTGAGCTTGGATCGAACGAAGAAAGATGGACGACATCATCTTTCGCCTCACAAGGAGAAATATCGGGCATCGTTTTGTGATCGGAATGACGACCATGATTAGATCACACTTAGATCCTTGATTATTTCTTTTTAAACCATAAGATTAATCGTGATCGTCCGATCTTAGATCGGACGGTCCACGAGAAAGTGTGTTCGCCGACTAACTTCATAGCAATGTGATAACTTAACCTATCATCGTGCCGTGGAAAGCGGCGTCGGCCACCAGAGGATTATGGCCATAATTAAGGTTAATTAATCTATTTGTTAGGCAAAATCATAACTAATATATAAAATCTAAAATTATATTTTTAAAAGGTATTTCAATGAAGAATTTAATAAAAATATTTCTAATGTATGTTGAACAATAAATAGAGCTTAATTATGGTTTAATTAAAAACTTAATTAGTTTAATTACTCCTTAACTAATCATCCAATTGATTTCAAACTTTTTGAGGATATTTAGGGGGATGACCTCTACCTCCCCTATTTTTATTAGAATTTATTGGTTGCTTAATTAAGAAAATTGATTGATTATGCCCTACTTATCCTTAACTTCATTAAGGGGTGATTAAGCATATGAATAGTGATTGATTAATTATTTGGACTCCTTAATCATTATTGAACAGTAAGGAGACTTAGGGAAGTGGATTGGAGCCTCCCTCCTAATCCCTTATCTAATTTTCCCTCTCCTTTCAACTAAAGTCCTAATTATTAATTAATCAATTAACTGATTAAAAATTTAATTAGCTAAACTAAAATCCAAAACACATCACATGCTTAAGCCTAGTAGATGGCTTATGGGATGAGGTGGGGACCTCTTTCCCTACCTTTTCTCTTAAGCTCATCTCATTTCAGAAGATAATTATTAATTTTGATAATTAATTAAAAGAAAGATGAATTAATGGATTAATGGTCTAATTAATGAATTTCAAATCTAATTAAACTTGATTTCTTTGTTTTAATTCTTGGGTAGAGCTTTAGATGTTCAACAACCTAAAGTAGCTTAATGAAATTTTGGTTAGCTCACATGTGTGAGAAAATCATAAAAGTAATTAAATAGTTCCTTAAGCTTAATTATTAAATGATCATGAGCTAATGGCACTAGGCCCCTTTCATTTCATAGGAGCATTGATATTTACTTCTCAATTCATTTGCATATTATATTAGCTCATATTATTTAATCAATTATCTTAAGGTAACTTAGGTAAGGGTTAATTAAATGACTTAATCCATGCTCAACTTAATCAATCCATAAAAATCATCTAATTGCTTCTTATTAAATAAAATTAATTCACAAATTTTGGGGAATGGGATTAGGATTAGGAAACCTTTCTCACATCTTGTAAATCAATTTAATTCTAAAATCAAAAATGGCCTTAAGAAGCTTTGGTTTATTTTAAGTAAACTTATTTAATGTGATTGCCCTTAGGAATTAGTTGGATTGAATGAAATTACATGCTTGTATTTTCTTTATTTCTTTCCAATCATATTAAAGTGTTGTATGCCACTTGATTCATGCATTCATTTCTTCAAAAATTAATAAAAAATAAATGATTTTCTTTATTTCAAATTTGCATGTGTTGACTTAATTAAAAATATGTGTGGCTATTATCACTATTAAATCTCAAATATATTTTCAAAAGCTTATTAATGAATAATAATACATGTTGTGACATTAGTTATACATACATAGGAGGTGCATGTGAATATAAGCTTAGTTTATGAGATGAAGTTTCTTTCTTTCATTCATATGTTGATTTGCATAAGTATGAATGTTAGTGGGTATATTAGTCGGACATTAGGGATGCTTTAAGTTGCCCCAAGGAGGTTCCTACCTCCCCCCAGTGCAAAATAATGGCATACTGTTTGATTTCATTCTTATGCATTTAGACATTAGAATTTTGGATAGAGGTTTAATTCATCCACACAAATAAATCAATTAAATCAAATTCTACTTTTGCATGATTTTTTATTCTTATAGTTGCTTATACATCCATATGTATTTAAGAATGGCGGGTATATATAGTCTAGGAATTCTGGGGATGCATGACTTTAAGTAGCCACAAGGAGGTTCCTACCTCACTCCCCTAGTGCAAAATAATGGCAAAGTACTTGATTAGAACTTTCATACATTTGAATGTGTATTTAGCTAATGAATTACAATACTCTTTTTCTATAAAAGTCATTTATGCATCTTGCATTTAAGTATGCTAAAAATATATTGTATGCATAGATGTGTTTAGGACTTAATAATATACATGTTATATATGATGGGAAGAAATGAATAAATATGTGTTGTGTTATAGTAATTAATTCCAATTAATCTTAAGATGCCTTTCTCATTGAATGAGATTATTTAAAGTGAACATAAATCTAGGAATAATTAAAATATGCAATAATCCATTCACTAAAGGGAATTGATTAATTAATTGGCTTTAGATGTGGCTTAAGGTAAGGATAAAAGAGAGTGATCCTCTTTTTTCTTCTCTTTATAACACTTAGTTATTAAGTGTAAGCCAATTGAAACAAAAAAAAATATTAAGAAAAACTTACAAATCAATCAAGCCACTTAAAGCAAAACTTTAAAATTAAATCCTTTCCCACTTAGAAAATTACAACCAAACCTAGTTAGGGCATACCACACAAGCATTAATGCACACACCTTAGATTAAGTTACTACTTTTAGCCTTCTGTTAGGGCAGTGCATGGTTTGATGTATGTTTGGTTTGATGATGTATTGGTGTAGACTGGATGTTAGGGTGTATGCTTTGGATGTTAACTAATCATAGGGAGATTGTGCTTAAGGGGTGCTTAAAATAAATATAAATGCTCTCTTTTGTAGGTTGCTTAACCCTTAAGCATAATCTAAATTAGCACACGTGAACTTAATTACCCATGTGCAGGGTGCTAAGTCCAAATTATATATAACTTCTTGGGTTGTATGGTGTGTTTAGCTAACACTTGTTTTGCAAGTGTAGTTAGAATTACTTTTCCTATTTTTAATATAATTATACATTAGAAATTAGGATTAGTGTTATGGGAGATTAGGATGAGTAGTGCCTAGAAGCTTTATCTTGGGAGGCCCCGTGATGCCTTTGAAGAAAGCAAATCAAATAAAGAAATGAAGAAGATATGAAGATAATAAGACCCCCCTCTAGCATTTATTTACTTGTAATTTATAATTATTCTTTCATATACCAGGTTGTACAAGGGCAGAGCTTAGCGACTACCCATTTCTCTTTTCGGGTTATACGACGGTACCCGACCGCACTGGCCTATTATTCATTCACGTTAGGTTTATAAATAGATTGATATTTTGTTTATAATTACATAATAAAAATGGCATGTCTTTTTCTAGTTTCTTCATATATGGTGATTTAATGTGTGGACTGTATTTGATTAGGCTCTTAGGGAAAAATAAAATTTTTAGCCCAATCATAACTCATAACTAAAATTTTTAAATAACTCATAACCTCACATAAAGCCTAGGTATTAAATCACGATAAATAAAAGATTTAGCAACCCTCTAGCTGAATGTTGTATGTCTAATATCATACATGTATCTTCTACCACTCTTGTAAAATGAGGGCCCCCATTCTTGCACGCATGGGAATCGCTTGACCTATGAGAGAAACTCTTACTGATGGAGCTTCACCATCTTTTCACTTGATTTGGCCCATAACTCATTTCATTATGCAATTAGACATATAGAAATCCTATGACCCGTGTCAAAATGAAGAGTCCAAAATCAAATAAAAATTGATAATATTTGCATTAGACTAAGTCATTATTCATACTACTTATGCCCTAGTCTCTTAGGGAGTGGGTTTAAGAACTTTAGTTTCTTTCTAAATAATAATAACCCAACTATCTTGCAAATCATATGACTTGACCACATGATTTTAAAATATTGGAGGAGTTAGTTGGCTGCCACTTCAGATAGTTATAAGTGCAGCAGTCGGGTGATTTACCCTCTCTTATTGAGGTAAATCATATACCCATCTGCACTTAGATTTAGGACGTGCTTTGGCCCTCACTAAAGCTCCATAGATTTAGGATCTGAGGTTACTATTTCCCATCGAGCTACAAGCATAAATTCTCACATCTTAGGCATTTTCATAATTTTGTATTGTGAGATTATATACCCTAACAATCTAATGGAAATTCAACTCAAACATATAATTCTCTTCAAATTTCAAAAATATAAAGCCCAACCATATGATAGATTGGAATGCTCACTAGGTTTCCTAGTATCATGAGCATTCCCTACTTATATCTCTGTTATTCTTTTCTCCAGCGATGTAGATTACACGTGTTGAAGCAGGTTCATTCCTTGGTATATTACTTCCTTTCATGGTCTCCTCACAAACTCTTTCAAGATTCCATACTCTAATGAACTCTTCCAGCAAAATTCTTAAGTGGTGACACTCTTTAATGTTGTGACCATGATCATGGTAATATGCATAGTACCTCGATCAGTCCCTCACTCCATTAGCCTTCAAAGGTAATGGATGCTTGAAGTATTCTTAATTTTTAATAGTTTTGACCAACTTGACCATTAATATTCCTAGCAAATGTGACTATAGGGGTGACATATACTCATTATGTGCATGATGAGCAAGTGGGTTATGCCTATATTTGCACTTGTGCATTGGTGCTCTCTCTAATTATGTGTGTTGTTTTCTCCCCCTATCTTGCCTTCAAATTTAGAACCTTTATTTTAAGAATTGGCCTAAGGGCGATCTCTTTCTTAAGACATTTTTTATGAGTTATTCCTGATGATTGGGCAACATTGTTGTACCTTTATATATTTATATGGATATTGGCTAGCTCCAAAAATTTTGCTAGCATTTGGGTTATTGTAGACCAATGACATATTTGAATGACACTTCTCTGAGACCTTGGATGAGTGTAATTTGTAGGACAATGGATTCCATGATCTTCACTTCTAGCATTTCCTTTTGGAAACAAGTGATGAACTTTCTAAGGGATTATCCTAGCTCTTATCTTATTTGCATAAAGTCCTTTAAGCTCTTTAGATGCTTCCGTACACTCGTGAACTATAAACATTCTCTTGATATGTAGAGATGATGAATCTCATAGGAAGGCATGAGAACCACCTAAGGGCCAACTCTTTGAAAGTAGTAAAAGTATTCGACTTCATTCAACAGATCCATAAGTATGTGGATATTCAAAATATGCAATGGTTGGTGGGTATAAACTTTTCTAAGCTTCTAAGTGCAAAATCTTAAACTTTAGTGGGGCATGCACTTCTTTGTTCTCCTTGGAAAAAAATATTGGTGGGGACAACATTCATTTCATCACTCACGTGATATGGCTCATCTTCAATCCTAGGCATTCATGATAATTTTCATTAGTGGTGACAAGTTCAACAAGTTTCCATGATATATCATTCTCTTACCTAGAACTTCATGCTTTACTTTTTAATAACCGCTTATGGTGTTTGTATTTGAAGTCATATGGACACCACAGGATGTTAGAGATACTTATTGAAATATGGAATGAGGCACTATCTTGAAAGATAGAAATATCACCTATAATAGACCCAATCATCTAATAAAGAACTCTAGATGGTTCTATGTACTAAATATATTTCTACATTTCATGGATGAAGTAAAATAAGATTTATTTTAAGTTCTTTAATTCCTATAGAGGCAAGCCCCATAGATTGCATTTTAGAAAAAAATGAGACTTTTCAAAGAATACTCTCAATTAAAAAATCAATTAATATCTCCAAAGATTTCAAAATTGATGATCAAAGGATTGGTGATTATTGAAGATCAAAAGGAAAGTTTACGAGAGAAGAGTTCTTAATGGATTTCAAAGGAGGGTTTAGGGTTTGTGGCCCAAAAATGCAAATGATTCATGAATTTTTCTTTGCTTCAATATATCCTATAATGAGGCTTTATATTTTTGAAGGTGAAAATTATATTTATTTGAGTTAACATTTTATTAGAGGGCTAGGTCTTAGATTCCAATAACACAAGATTGTGGAAATGCCTAAGATGTGAGGAATTAAGCTAATAACAAAGGAGAAACAAGTAGCCTCCGAACCTACATTTAAAGTATTATAGCATTAGTTAAGAGCTCAACTTAATTCTACTTAGGGAAGTGCAAAATATTAGTTCATTTCCATTAGAGAGAGTGAACTTATCCCGACTCTTCTAGACTTACAACCACCTGAAGTGGCTACTAGCTAGCATCTCATATGATTCAAAATCATGTTGGTTGATCTTATATAATTACAAGGTAGGTAGGTTGTTATTTACTATGAATGAATCTAGAGTCCTAAACTCACTCCCTAAGAGACTAGATATCAGATGAAAATTATGTCTTAGACTAATTCAATGAAATTTCATGAATTTTATTTATTTTGACTCATTATTTTGGACTCAAGCTTAGGAGAGCTTATGCCTAAATGAATGGTGAAATTAGATTATGGCTAAATCAGCTAGAAGAGGTGTTCTCCACTACAAGAGAGTACTTTCACGGGTCAAGCCTTATCCCTTATCTGTAATTAACCAGATGCATGCATGATGTTAGAACATATAATCATACACCTAAATGGTTGCTAAATATTTTATTTCTTTGATTAAAATATTTGGCTTTAAAATGAGATTATGAATTATTAATTTTAGTTTGAGTTATTTAGTTGGAGTAAAAAAATTTATTTTTCTTAAGAGCCTACCATATCTAGGCCATACAACAAACAATCAAACTTTAAGAGACTTATGATAAGCATACCATTTCTATTGCACAATTAATGTAAATAAATAAATAAATATTATCAATTGAAAGAATAAAAGGCTGGTGTGGCCGGGTATGATCATACACCCTCAAAAAGAAAAAAAATTAGGTAGCCAAGCTCTACCCTTATACAACTTGGCTTATAATTAAATTACTAGTGATAATAAAGCTATGAAGGTCTTCAATTCTTCATCTTGATCTCGACTTCATGATAATGTACTCCAAGCATCATAGGGCCTCTCAAGTATAAGCCTTCTATCCACCGCTCATCCTAAACCCCATAGCTCCTATTGTAAAAACTATATTTTATGAAAATGTAAATCTAATTACAACTACAAAACATAGATTAGCTTGACACATATTCACACAAATAGTTATATTTCATATATTTGAACTTAACACCCTGTCTTGGGTCACCAAGCCCACCTGTCATGATTATGCTTAAGGACTTAAGTAGCATTTATATTTTTATTATTATAGTGGCTCCTAAAGCACAATCACCTACAAAAATATCATTAGTATAGTGTCACCATAACATACAGACTACACACATATAAACCTAATATCTAGTCTAACATATTACATCACAAAATAAAATATCACATCATGACAACAAACATCGACTTAACCTAACATTAGGATTGGTGATCTAGTCTTCTAAATGTGTACGATGTGGCTTAGTGTGACATGTCATGATTAGGCTTTAATGTTGAAGTTTTTCTAATGATGAGTGTTTAAGTCCCTTATTAAGGATAGTTATACTTAGCATAATTAATGGTGAAATGAATTTTAGACTTAGACTTTTAATTTCATTTGGGTTTCATTTAGATTTAAAATTTTAAAGAGAGAAAAGTTGAATGAAGTCCATCTTAATGTCTAACCTTAGTTTGAATCTAAAAGGTGAATTTAATGACTTCCAATCATCTTAATGAAATGTTACATATTTTCTCATTATATGTTTGGATTTAACTTAAAAGATTTTTTTTTCTAAATATGAAAGACATATTAAGATTAATAGAATCAAATCATGACTAATTTAATGACGTCTTTTATCTTGCTTCATCATCCTTTAGTAGTTATTTAATTAGCTAGAAATATTTAATTGAATAATTGAATTTAATGATTATATATATATATATATATATATATATATATCATTTAAATATCCCATACTTAATGCATGGATGAACTAATATACTTTTTAATAGTTAATATAAGATATAATCATGTGGTCCATGAATTTTGTAGAAAAAATTAATTAATTATGCTTTACACACACACACACACACACACACATATATATATATATACACACATTAATATATTAAATTTATACAAATATATGCCATTGTTGAACTAGTGAACGTAATTAGAGACCCTAGTAGGACTACTTAAAGTCTTGTGCTCCCGGGATATTTAGACTATATACTTGTTAATTCATATACATATGCATACATCTATGGACATAATGATAAAATTATGAAAATATTAAAATGCTTTATATAGGTATGTAAAAATAGTTTATCCATAATATGTAGTTCACTACAAATCTCAAGGTACATATCGTTGTTATACCAAAGGTATGAGATTTTAGAACTTCCTTCGGACCGGTAGTCTTGCGACCTCAAGTTTCTAGACTATATACCCTTCAAAATATAGCTCATATATATGAGATATAAATTCAAATTTTAATTATTCATATTGATTTATATTTAAATTAATAGATGCATTTAATTAATTAAGATGATAATTTGAGATTTTCTCGTGATAATAACCATTCTATTTAATTCAAAGAGTATGCAATTAAATGAAACTTTTTGGTTTATTTTTGAAAATGATTGTATGAAACATATGAGAGACAATTTTATCAATCATTCAAGCAAAAACAATTGAACTTCATTAAATAACCTATTTGGAATTATTGAGTCCTAAGATCATTTGTATAAAAATAAACACCATTAAGCCTAATTAATTTCATTCAAGATTAATTCTTGAAATTTAATTTATTTAATCCCAATGAGGAAGAAAAATTATTAAAATTAACTCTTGACCCATATATATTTATTAAGTGGTTTAAAAGTGATTTGGGTGTTTTTTATGAATTAATTAAGATTAATTAATTATTTAATTAATTAAACCCTAAAGAGCCCATGAATTTAATTAAGCAGTAAGTATAAGCTCAAAAATTATGACAAAATTATTTAAAATCATTAACACGAAATAAACATGTTCTAAAAGTCCTAATGTAATTAGACTTAGAATTAAGGGTTAATTAAATAAATGGGAAAAATAAAAAAATATTAATTACACTCAAAATACCCCAAGTAAATTAAAGATTTTTATTTCATTGAAAATCTCTATTAGTTGAGCATAAAGAGAGCTTGGTCAAAATTTTTGGAGATCTATACTAATTAATATGATTTTTGTATGTTCTAAGTTAATTAATGATTTAATTATTAATGAGAGCCCTTTATGGTGATTTTGAGAAATAATTAAGACTATGGTTTCTATTAATTTCTCTTATCACTCTTACTATTTTTATACATAAATAAGTTTAAATAATTAATTTCATAATTTTTTTGATTTTATATAATTATTAAATGCACAAAATGGCTAATTTAAGTTTGAAAAATTGGATTTCCAAAATTGCTAAGCAAATTAACTTGACATAATTATGGGAGGTAGAGGTCATCCCATAGGATAATCACACTAATTTTCAAGCTAATTTAGCCAAGTAATTAATGATTAATTATACTAATTAAGTAAAACTTCAAACCTTAATTAATCACTATTCACTTAATAGAAATTATGACTTTTATTTTTATTTTTAGATTTTCCTCCATATAAGCTTTCCAAAATGAGTTTACTTATATATATTTTAGATTTTTCTATAATTACCTATGATTTTTCAAAAGTTTTGGCTATTTTAATTTATTTTTAAACCTATTTAATGGATTTACAGAGTTGACGTTGCATCCGCACTCACGCGACAATGTTTTCCACATGGCATTGCAAGATGGGTTATTTAAAATATTCCTTATGGCTGCTGAGTCAACGACGACAGACGCGCTTTCTTCTCAGCTGTTCGATTATGGATTGAATGATGGAGATTAATCCCACAAATTAAATTAAAATTTCTATCATGTTTAATCATGGATGTTTGCTCTAATCACGTAGAATGTACAACAGATGATCCCTCACCAACTTCTAATGAGAGACGAACACCACTATTCTTCGCTGCTTGATCCAAGCTCACTAGAGCTTGTTTGACAGCAGAATCGATTCTAAAATGATCAAGGGAGCATTCTAATGTGATCACACAGCTAGATCGACACCAAATGCATGTTTCTTTCACAAAGGACCAACACCTAATGGCCAAAACTATGGTTTGCTAGAATTTACATCGCTAGAGCTTAAGATCGGCTACTCAATGAGTGAGGTAGCTTTGCCTTGAAGATGCAAAGCCCTATTAAAGAAGTCTTGAGCTGCCTCCCCAATGATCATCCTTTGGGCAAAATGCCACCACGAAGCTCGCCAGAGTTGATCTAGGAGTGCCTGTTGGTGCTCGAATCATGTAACTCTCAATTCATTTTGGATCGCTGAAGTGAGGGGAAAGTGTGAAGAGAGTTAATTTGAGTTTGGTGAAGGTTTAGTGAAGTTAGGTATGAGGGATGCTCAAGTTTGGAATGGGGTTGGTCTTGTTGGTGGTGGGGTGCATGGAAAGCTCTAGGGAACCTGGGACTAGATGTCGTGTTGTGATGAATGTGTGTGTGTTAAGTTTGAATGGGGGAGGATGAGGTGTATACCCTCCTATCCATGTGAATTGATTGGGATGGTTTAGGTGATGCCATATGACTAGTGGGGGTGGCCGAAAATGATAAGGGACTAATAAAGTGGAGGTCATGAAGTGGACAACCCATGGGGTTGAACACCACCAGGTGAGGGACCTCACCTTGGTCAATAGCTAAGCCCAACAACTTTGGGTCAAGCCTAGTCAGCATATGGGAGCTCAAGGCATGCTAAGATGCTTACCCAAGGCAAAGGGAAGGGTTAGACCTTTTTATTTTGGTTTTTTTTGTCATATTTGGAGCCTTTGGCTCACTTAGTTTAGAAAAATGGGTTCACCTGGGTTGGGTCACTTGGGCAAGTCATTGAGGACCATAGGATGAGTCATGCCAAGTTTTATTGAGTTTGGCTCAATTTGACCCATATAGGTCAATTTCGGTTCAAATATGTTTGGTTGACTAATTGACCAAATTGGGCCAAGAGGGCTATTGAATTAAGTTCAAATGATCATTTGGGATTTAATGGTGTAATTAATTTGGTTCAATTTAAGTTGATTTAGATTTGACTCATATGGGTTTATATGGATCAAATGGATTACATTGACTAATTTCATTAAATTGACCAAATTGAGTTGGATGAGGGGTTAAGTCATGTTTGATTGATCATTTGACTTGATTGGAGGCCTCAATTTGAATTGATTTGTTTTAGAATTAGTTTTAGTTTAATTTGACCCTTTAGACCAAATTGGGCTAAATAGGTCAATTGGGTTGGGTTGGCCAAATCAGCTTTAATTAGTGGTGAGAGTGTTCAATAACCAATTTGTGATTGATTGAAGGCATTGGTTCAATCCAATTTAGTTTAGAATGAGTTTTGGCCTAATTTGGACATTTAGGTCAAATTGAGTGAACTCGGGTCAAATGGATAAATTAGCTCAATTGGGTTCAATTAATTGCAATTGAGTGATTGTTTATGATCAACAATCTTTCTAGAGGTGATTGGATGAATTAGTTTGGTCCAATTTGGATTGAATCAAGATTTGACTCAATTTGGTCTTTTAGGCCAAATTAGGTCAAGTGGGCCAATTGGCTTGATTTTGTTCAATTGAGATCAATTGAGTGTTGAAACAAGTTCAATGATGGATTTAAAGTTTATTAGTTTCTTTGATTGCATTCAATTTGTGTTAGATTGAACTTTGACTAGTTTGGACCTTTTAGGCCAAATGGGTCAAGTTGGGTTAATTGTACCAATTGGTGAAATTCAATTGGTTAAAATGGATTGAATGTTAATTTGGGTGTTTGGAATGATCTTGAGGCTTGGATTGGGTCAATTTGACTTAGATCAAGTTGAATTGAATTTTGGCCCTATATGGTTCAAATAGGTCAATTTGGCTTAAGGGTTAATCTGACTTAATTGGATTCAATTGGGTGCAATCAAGGTTTGATGATGTTCAATTGACTTTCACATGAGTTTGGGTGAGTTCAATTACAATTGGTTTGAATTTATTTTTGGATTTAGCCCTCTTAAGCTCAAATGGGTTAAATTGGGTCAACTTAATCACTTGTCCAAATTAAACCTTAATGGGTCAAGCTAAGCTTGAAATTAGTTGGTCTTGATTAAGAAATGGTTTACAATCAATTGGTTTGGTTTTGGGGAATTGATTTGGTTTAGTAGATGGTTTGGGTTTAGGGTACGTGGGCTAACCTAAGCTTGGATTTAACCTTATAGTTGAACCCTATGAGTCTTGTAGGCTTAGAGTTAGTGTTCTCCTAAGCACTAAAAATGTCTTAGCGCTAGGAATACCTTAGTGCCTAGATGGGTCCTAAGTCTAAGAACATGATAATCAACCTAACTCCAAAAGTGAGGTCAACACTGCTTATGTATGCGAGTAATTTTATCTTCATTATCCTTTTGGTCTTGCTATGTGATGAATCACTACATGCTCGACCCTATAGTGACTGAGTTGTCTTATGCTGATGGGTATGCCTCAATAGGAGTTTGGCTTCTTATCATTGATATCTTCCAATCTCACTACACCTAAAAGAATGTTGAATCAAATTTATCTACAAAATGATGTAGGATCTTACTTAAGAACATAATAAGTAGATCTATATCAAATTGGACTAAATAGAAAGAATGCAGAAAGTATGTGAAATTCCACTATCTCTTGATATCAATACAAGTAGGAAAATAGAGTACAATTCTTGGCTCTCTTCCATCAAAAATAGTAAAAAAAAGCTAAAAAAAGATTCTCACCCCTCATAATTTCCACTTTTTATAGGATTTGGAGGTAGTTATAAAAGGAAAGTATATGTGGTTTCTAGAAACTATGAAGAGGCTCATCTATATGTCTAGAGGTTGGGTGAGGGTCATATGCCAAGTGGTGATTTTCCTAGTGTGGTCACCTACATGAGTAGAAAAGCCTAGCATTGGTTGCTTGGCTCTTGGCTGAGGTTGATCACTTAAAAAAATACCTTAGAGAATGCGCTCCGCCATCTTTGGATGAGATGGGTGGGAGTATATTTTTTCATGAGGTAGATTGATATATATTCAACCAGATTTCCTTTAACACCACGTTAGGGCTTATTTAGACTTGGGTTCTACTTCGGGTTCTACTTCATATGGATGCAAACATACATAGTTAACTACCCCTCTTACTGCAGCAAGAGAGCACTTTGATTAGGGTTGGAAACATACATATCTATTTGATATGCATTAGTGTCTTAGAGGTGTGTGTGGCATAGATAACTTTCAAGAAGTATGTATCATTCTTTTGTAACTTAAAGCATATGTTTGGGGGAATGATGATGTGCCTGATCAAGATCCCATGGTTCTGTCATCTCTGGCAATCATGATCTTTGGTCTACTTAGTTAAGGCATATATAATTTCTGATTGAAGAATCCTTGTCAGTATCCATGGGGTTCACATCATCCAAGATGTTCTTATAGATCTGAGGTGATATTTTTCTAAGGGCATAAATTTAAGTTGACCTTAGACAACATAAGACATTTTACTATTAAATATATTCTATAATATATGGCTTAAAAAGCAAAGCCATTAGGGAACATATGAGTTATTACCATGACTGAAATATAGAGGAGCAATATAGAGGCCAAGCCACTTGGTCAAATGACAAAATCACGCAGATAGAGCATACACTATGTCTTTACTAACATGAGATTATTTGAGTATGAACATAGCGATATATTTAATTTGACATTGGCTGCTTCTGTGAGCAAATATTTTCTTAACTTATCATCCATGACAAATAATGACAGATGGGGTGGATGATTATATGCTTTAAATTAATTTGAATAATAAACTTCATTTCATTTAAAGATATCCCCTATGGTTGTAATATTCAATCAATCAGGGTAAGTTAGGTTTTGGGAACTCGGACCCAGTCATAGAACCCAACCGGGGAAGGTGTTCGCATGGCGAATAGGTGTTAGGATGTTCGCATAGTGAATAGGTGTAAGGGTGTTCACATGAAAATAAGTGTAAGGGTGTTTGCATGGAGAACAAATATAGAATGGGCATATATCTCTTTGGAATGTACAAACTTATGTAGATGTTCACATAGTGAACATATAGAAGTTTTTTACATGGCGAACATATAGAAGATTAGGCTTACATCCCTTTATAGAGTACTAAAATTATATGAGTGTTCAAAAGGAAAATGGATAAAAAAATTGGACTTACATCTCTTTGGATTGCCATATAAATGAGTTATCCACATGTTGGGCAGATAGAGTGGTGTTTGCATGGAAGATGAATAAAAAATTAAATTTACATAAAGTTCTTATTTTAGTGATCCAACACCTTAGAACTATGATTCAGCACCATGATGTTATTATAGTGGAGCCCATTGCTTATGTGGCATGACATGGGGGCAGATGAGTTGGAGGCTCAGTGCCTCAACATTGCATATGTAGCACCATGAAACCAAAATTAATGGTCCTTTGACTGTTTGAATAGCATTGCGGTGTCACCTCATAGCTGCGGACGTGGTCAAGATTCTGTCAAGCATGCGAGAATTGGGGAAATGACAGCCTCATTTTAGTGAGTGTCGCGTCATTGCGGTGCTACACTCTTTTCATGAACATAAGTTATGAAATTTATTATAATTAAATTTATCTTTTGACACGAATTGAAGGGTCAATGACTAGTGCCTTGATGTTCCATGTGGGCACTGGGGCGTTGAGGCCATATTCTGCAACCCGAGAGGCCAGTGCCTTGGGCTGAGTATGAGTGTCACGGTGTTGGGTTTGATTTATAAATAAGCTCAGGCTATTAAGGATTTTCATTCAACAATTCTTTCTCTTTAAGAACTTTCTCTCTCTCTCTCTCCCAACTCTTTTTGCTTCATAAGTTTAAAATTTTAATCATGGCTCTTAGAAGATTGGTGGGCAAGAAGAGGGCATCTAACGATGCCAACCGCTTTGTTAGTGATGATTCTGAAGAGCGCTATCAACATTCTCTCCTTTAGAAGCACCTGATTTCACAAAAGGGTTTCTAGAATCTCAATTTCAGTGTAGAGGGGATAATCATAGAGCGAATGTGGCTCAAGCTAGCTTACAACAATAGTTCAAGCATCATCCCTGTGGTGCATGAATTCTTAGCAAATGTATGGGATGGTCAAGACAACAAAGTATATGTCTAGGGGAAATTTGTAAGTTATGGCAGTAGTGCTATAAATGCATATTATGATATTCCTAATATTGAGTGTGATCAATATCTCTCATACTATAATGACCATCTTGATTTCGATGAGATAATTCATTTTCTTTTTGGCTGAAATGAAAGCATGCAATGGAAATGATGGGAGGAAAAGGATAATCAACTTTCCTGCCAATGGTATGACAACCACTTCTAGGGCTTGACACTATTTAATTTCTTCCAGGCTTATGCCCTCTCATAACATGAGTGAGGTTACCAAGGATAGAGCTATTTTAAAATTTTCTATTCAAAAGGGGTTCTCGATTGACATCGGGAAGGTCATTTTTATTTAAATTTGTAATATGTTGAAGGGGAGCACTATTGCCAGGTACGACCACCCTTTTCTTATTTATGATTTATGTGTTGCTGTGGGTGGAGTAGGGGGGCCTGATGAGTAGTTCTCCTTTAGAAAGCCCTTTTAACAAAGAGGGTGATTGGGGGATTTTAGAATAGATTTGAAGTGGGAGAGAGTTCATGTCCTCTCTGATCTCTACCATGAACTCCCAAGTCCCTACCCGAGCAAGTTCAAGAGATTGGTAGCCAGGTCACGGACTTGCAAAAGAGGGTGGACAGGAGTAGTAGCAAGCAAGAGATGTTGGAATGCAAGTTTGACCATCATATGGATCAATATTATATGCAAATTTCTTACATGGCCTAGTTCAACACTACACTAGTCAACATATTTTAAAATTATAATCTAACAATCCTAGCCAGATCTTGCTTCCTACGAACCTCAGTGTCAGTATTGTGTGATTACCTTGTCAGTATGAGACACATAGGAGAAGGAAGAAAAGGGAGAGGAGGGTGGCAATGAATACGATTACTACTTTTCCCTCATTTATATTTTTTCCCTTCTTCTTTTATTTTTTTTAAATCTTGTAACTTTATTTTTTTTGGAAATGTATATATATATATATATATATATATATATATATATATATATATATATATATATATATATATATATATATATATATATATATATATATATATATATATATATATATATCATTTCACATTGTTGTATGCTTGTACAATCACTCTAGGATAATAATAAAAAAAATTATAGTGCTCATGTAAAAGTCATATCAAGGTCGGGCCAGACGATATGCCGACCTTAGTGCTTGGAGATGAAATGAAAACCTGAGAGGTGGACACTGATCTGTGGTGCTATAGCGCCGTGGGGATATTATATCCCCTCAACAAAATTTTGAGTCATTCTTTTTGCATGCATGAAGGTGATATATCACTGCGGTGCAGTCCCTACGGTGCTACGCACTGTGAGATTTTATTTCTTTTTTATGAGAAAATGTTCTAAGTTATATTCCAAGTGATACATAGGCATGATGCCATGACATTGATGTGATGGCGTTGTGGTACTAAGGTGTCATTTTACTTGTATTAATTCAACACAACACTACAGTGTTGGTCCTATAATGCGGTGGCGCTATGGGATTTTGCTAAATCATTGTGGCAATGATTCTTGGGTGCGGAGGTGCCATTCTTATAATATGAATACCTGAGAGCATGGTGTCACTGTGTTATAAGCCAAAATTTGAATTTAAAGTGTGAATCTTTAAATTTTTTTTGAGACTTTGGCAGGATTTTGCCTTAGCAATGCTTGATTTTATAATTGTATAGTGTGGAGCACTCTTCTCCCTTATTCTAGATCTAAGAACAACGGAGGGGAGGGGATTTTCATCTCACATTAGAATGAAATTCTACGATGAAGGTCTTCAAATCTCTAAGTTTTTCATACTGGATCAAAGATCAACGATGAGATTTTTATTAAACATGTCATTTCAAAAGTAAAATGATAGATTTTTTACCTAAAGTAAGAGATTTTTGAGTGAGGGACAATCACCAGTTCAATGAGAGAGTGGAGTCAAGTGGGAAAAAGCACCTTGGAGTGAACTCCTCACTCTTATTTATAGTAGTGTGCCAATAACTATTCCCTCACTTGATGCAGACTCGATTCAAGATCCCATGATTGTACCATAATTTGATGGTGGCTGTAGTTATCCTTATAGAAGATGCAGGTAGCATGACTCTAGGCATAACATGCGACACTATAGCTAGATAAATTTTATTTTATTTTATTTCACTTCTTTTCTTTTGATGTAAACAAATTGCCCCTTAATGAATGTGTGTTATGTCTTTAAAGCATGATGCATTCATTGCCTTGATTTTTATTAGTTGTAGTATGCATATGTAGGTACAATTAATCAAAAGAATTGATACCTTTGATATGTTACTCCAATAATCTTCATGTATTATATAATAAGAGAGAGATAGTTACATGAGAGAATTTTAACTATAATAGTTGACTTGGATATCTCTAATATAAACAAAAGCTGTATGAGCTCTATAGACCATAATAGCATGCCTCTATTGTGCTTCATGAAGAAGTTGAATGGCAGCCTCGTGATCATACTCTAATAAAGAAAGAATTTGCTTAATTTTGGACACTTGAGCATCTACCTGTGAGCAATCTTCTTCTATGGCTGTGATAGCTTGTCTGATCATAACTCTCCTTTCTAGCAAATATTGTCTCCTCTATTGTAGTTCTCTTAATTTAGTGGATATATTGAGAAGTTTCATTTGTGCTCTAGAAAGCTCCCTTTGGAAGGATCTCAAGGCTTTAAGATTGTGCTCTAGATCTTAGAGAATTAAGGAGACTTGATGTGAAATGGCATTGACTGATGTTTATGTAGTCATAAGTATATCTAACAAGACTTCCTCATAGGTAGTGCTTAAAGATAATAATCCAAATTCAACATTTGTACAGAGGATTTCCATATTTATAATTCTCTTATTTTAAGATGAGCGACATCACAATCTAGTAGAATTTTCTTCTACACAGAAGATGGATAAATCAGACAAAACTTCTAAGTCGACACTTAGAAATAGTTAACGCAGGGCTGCTATTATATAATATAAGCTTTTTGAAGGACTACCATACAAGGGAGGCCTGGATCATATTCTAGAAACAAAACATGAAATTTTCAAGCTAGATAATTGTCTTTGAACTGTATGTTTCAGACTAGAGATAGGTGACTTTTTGTAGAAGAATCCAGATCTGAGGAGTTATCTTGGGTTGCACTCATCGTCACCCAAGCCGAATCTAATAAAAGTGGTTCAAAACTAGTAGCCATAGTGCTAGACTCATCTGTATGTGTATTTTCTCTAGTATATAGATGATCAATACTAGTAGGCTGGATGTACACTAGAGAAGCTACAATAGTATCTTTGTAATACTAGCGTGACATCACTATCCTTCTGCTCTACTAGTGGTTCAGCTGCTATTATCGAGGAAAGAATAGAGTTGTCTATATTTACAATTCTTATGTTAGAATCAACCGGTGGGGTGGGGGCTACTATCTTTCTCTTGGGTATCTAAATTTTGTTGCCATCATTTTCTACTACCGTTTTGGTTGTCTAATGCTATTTTAGAAGCATTAATCATATGTGGTATAGGTTGGACCAGTCTAGTCTTTCACATTTTATGGTTGTATATGTGAAATCCTAGCTCCAAGAAGGAAGAGAAGGTATGGTAGATCCACATCAACCATAAATGACTAACTAATGTATGAGTCTCATGTGGAGCTATATAAAAACTAGAATGGGTCCCCGGACGAAGTGGAAGGTCCATGTTGTAGAGGCCATCGCTAAACGGACTGCTAGTGAAAGTGCTCCCAATGAATGAGTATTTCTTACATCCATTATCAGTGGTAACCCATATATAGGTGTAGCTTGAGTAAATCTGAACTATCTAGCCACCCTATTCGGGGTTGTGACCTTCCAGGATTACAAATTCATGGCAGTGATAACATAGTCAAGTAGGTCTCAGTCCAATGAGATATTTTGTGATGTGTTTATATCCCGACTTTGATGATAGTAGGGGAGTGCCTCTCTCAGAAAGAGAGTCTATAAGTGCCTTTATCAATAAGAGAGTTTATAAATTTCTATCCCATATTTGAATAGATAAGCTATAAAAAGATGATATGTGAATGATATGGAATCGATCTATCATGCGTATTAGGGAAAACATGATGGTCCGCATTTGATTTCATCTATAGAGATCGTAGCTCTATTTTGTTGCATAATCATGTGGAAATTTTGTTCTCTAAAATAGAATGGTGTCTCAGGATAATTGAAGGCTCATGAAATATGAGCATGAATCCATCCATGTAAATAGTACCAATGGGCATCCATGTCGTAGCGTCGTGAATCGGTCATGACACTTACTCTCTCTAATCCACGATATAAGTAGGTCAATGTTGCAGCCACCAATGATATCCTTTCACCACGCGTGAGTAGGCTAGCCATCAGTAAGGTAAAATGATAGAATAATTTATTGTGTCCAGGGAATACAACATAGCATAGCCAAGTGACAATGAAATATACTAAAGATAACTCCTTGTCGATATTTTCTGCTAGCTCCAGTAGGAGTTGACTTTTTCCATTGACTCAAATTTGGTCATAACAGATGCATGGGATCCATTATTGAATGAATCTTCAGGTCGTGCGAAGTGTGGTAGGTGCATCCATGAATGGAGGAAGATTTCTATCCACATATCCAGAGTGATCATATTTTGACGTTTGCGACCTATCCTCCATTCTTTATATAGTCTTTGATAATGAGCCAATGTGCAATGTAGTCCTGAAGAATATATATAACTACCTCTTCTACGTTGGCCATCTAGTTGGAATTAAAAAGGTTCATGATTTGGTGGAATGTATTCTTCATAAGGAGTTCTTATAATTAGTAGTCTTGTAATATCCTGCATATCTGCCATGGTGATTGTCAACTCATGTGGACCAACCCAATAAGTATTAGTAGCTCTATCACAATGTTCTACTATACTTCTAATCCATGTGAAAGGAAAGGTGATTATAATCAAAAGTGATGTGTGCACGATATATACCATTTTCTAAGAATATCACCTGCATTTTCAAGTGATGTCAAAAGCGATATATGTATCCATTGATATGATAATAGGCCAAAATTGACATAGTTTTAATATTCTCTTTCATGATGAAATATATGTAACCCTCGACTATGTATGTAGGCAAGCGGTATCTTTGGCTAGTTAGCACATTCGATTGCCAAAGTTTAGGTGATCGTGACTCATTTTAAGGAATATCATGATTATGTCTTAATTTTAAAATGGTTACCTAGTCAATTTATAACTCGAAGGTAGTTAGATATTAGGAGATGCGATGATCAAATAAATGAGTCTTCAAAATATCTATGCCTCTTAACATATCTTGGTGAAATGATAGCTATCTTGTATCTTGGCTATTGTTGACCTCACTTTTGGAGTGAGCTTTCAAATTCTTCATCTTAGGCATCGATTCCTCTAAAACAGAGTTCCTTAGTCTTAAGATACTTCTAGTGATTAGGTGAACACTTAACCTAACAGAGACTTAGAAGAGTTAGCCATAGGAATAAGTTATGCCTTAGGGGTATTAGAAAACTTGCCTACCCACTTGAAAAATCCTCACTTCCTTCTTTCAAGTCAAACTCCAAATTAAAACCAACTTCAACTTCAAATTCAAATCAACTTCAAATTCAAATTCAAATCAACTTCAAATTCACATCAACTTCAAATTCAAATCAAACTTCAAATTCAAATCAACTTCCAAATCAAACCTTAAATCAATTCCAACTCAATGGATTTTCTCAAATCATGAATCAAATCTCAAATGACTAAAATCCATGATCAATTCAAATCCAAAATCTTTCCTAAGCCCTTTTGATTTCATCTTATGGACTTAGCTCAAATCAAATCCAAATCACTCCAAATTCAAAAGATTTTCTCATAACCCATTTATATTCTTATTTATATTCACAAATATAAATGAAATATAAATTCAAATAACCAAAGATAAATTTAAAACTCAAATCCAAATCTAACCAAAATCCAACCTATGCTCTTTAAAGTGAAATTTTTGAACTTAAATAAATCATTCTCAAATTAATCCGAACCTTTGGATTTTCTCTTCAGACAATCATTCCTTCAATCACAAACCAAATATAAATATAAAATTCAATCATAAAATCAAAATAAAACTAACCCAAGTCAAACCCATGTTCATCTTTTGAACTTAAAATTATCAAATGAATCAAAACTCATTTGACTCCAAATCAGTTACAATTGGATTTATATTTCAATTATAAGTCTGTATGTGAGTTCAAACAAACTTGAATCAAGCCTTGATCAAGCCAATTGGCCCACTTAGGCTCACTTAACCCAGAGTGATCTAAAGTACCTTTTTGAGTTAAATTATAATCTAACCCAAATTAGATTGAACTAAGCCTCACATTGTGAGCGACAATCATCTTAAGATGATCAATCACTCAAATTGGGTCAAACTAAGTCAAACCTAGCCTTTGACCAGGTAAACACTTAGCCCAAATGAAACATAAACTAGCCAAAATTTACAATAGAATAAATTGATTGAAACCATTGATCTAAACCAATTCATAATCAATGATTGAACATGTTCAAGCCATCAATTGAGCCAAACCTAGCCCAATTGGCCACTTGACCCAAGTTGACCTAAAAGTCAAAATGGGTCAAATCTTGATCTAAGCCAAATTGATTGCAACCAATGGGTGAAATTCATTATAAATCACTTGTTAAACTTGACCAAAGCTCATTTGGCAAGTAGACCCAACTAATTGATTGACCATGAACCCAACTTGACTTAAAAGGTCAAATCAACTTAAAATCAAACCAAACCAAAATTCATTAAAACCAAAGCTTGCAATACATTTCAAATGATCAACCAAGCCTAAACCAACCCATGACCTAACCCAACTGGGTCAAATGGGTCAAATTGGTCAACTTGACCCATTTGACCTAAGTGAACTCAAATGAACCAAAACCAAAAATAAACCAAACCAAACCAATGATACCAAAAATGATCATTTGAACTTGACCTAACCATGGTTTGACCCAATTTGATCAATTGGTCAACTTAAGTTGGCCATTTTGACCTAAATGGGTCAACTTGAGCCAAATCATATCAAATCAACTCCAAATTCATTGAAATTTGGCCCAACCTATTTTGAAACATCTCAAATCTGCCCAAATCAAAATCAAGGCCAAATGACCATTTTACCCTTGGGTCAAAGGGTAACCTATGGCCAAATTCACTTGGAATTTGGCCAATTCCTTCTCATGGCCACTTGGCATCCTCCTAGTGGACCACATGGACACCAAGGAGGGTGGTGAACATGACCCAATGGGTTTGGCTCAACCATGACCCAGCCCAAAGCCAAAATGACCCCTCGAATGAAAATTCTCCACTTGGATCACCTCCTACACTCACCTAGCACATGTGCACTTCCTCTCCTCCACTCCTCTGCTAAAATTGAACCATATGGAGTCCCTAACAGCCTAAACAACCCAATCAATCAAAGCAATTGAAGGAAAATAGAAAGATGGCTCTCAGCTGTCCGATCTAAGTAGGCAGAGATATACTCTCCCTCATTCCCACTCAATGCACATACTCTAAATTCGATTGAGCCCTAGGAACTAAAACCAAGCTTCTCCAAGCCTTGGCAAGCATTCTTAAGCTCATTCCATTTCTTCCTTCTCGATTTTCTTCAAAGCTAAAATAGGGGAGGCCTAAGGAAATTCCACTTCACTCAATTGTCCACCAAACTTAAATTCACTTTGCAAGCACCATCAAGGAAGCAAGTCGAGCTCACCCAAGGTGTTTCCCAAGTCTTCAAGCCATGGGAAGGGGGATCTCGATCAAAGCCGCAAGCCATTGAAGGGGAGCTTGGTCAACCCACACACCCACTTCAAATCAAGTCTTGGAACTTTCAATAGAGCTTCATCTCCACTAGAAAAAGCTACCTCCTCCATTGGAAGCACCAGTGATAGCCTCTGGGTATGACTCAAAATCGATCCTCCATTGAAAAATGCTTGGTCCTTTATGAAGGGAATTATAATCCCATTAGATCCTAGCCGTCGAATGCTCTTCCCTACACCTCTTGATGGTGTGGGGTGAATCTCTGCCTAATCCAAGCTTTGGTGGGCTCAAATTAAGCCATGGAGGATGGACGGCCTCCTTCATAGCGTAGGCGATGGATGGGTCCATCCCGCATGTTTTG
Source organism: Cymbidium sinense (assembly GCA_021442155.1). Classification (NCBI taxonomy): domain Eukaryota; kingdom Viridiplantae; phylum Streptophyta; class Magnoliopsida; order Asparagales; family Orchidaceae; genus Cymbidium; species Cymbidium sinense. The sequence goes on along the minus strand of CM038232.1, from coordinate 89,754,236 downwards.
GATGGATGGCCCTGATTAAAGCAATTAGATCCATTGATTTAAAGCCTTTAGAACTACCAAATTAACCCTGGCCATCTGATCCTTGATCGGATGGCCCAAAGGAAAGCGCATTGACCCACTAGCTAATGCGATGCATGATGTGACAACTTAAATAACCAATCTAATCACGCCACGTGGAAAGTGGGCCACGTCAGCAGTCCATGTTGTGCCGACAGGATTAGTTAGTTAATTAGGGTATTCTAATTATCCTTTAATCACAAAAACTTCATAAATTCATAACTAAATGTCAAAAAATCCAAAAAAAAATGCAAACTCAAGTTCATTTTAAAGTTAATTCAAAGGGGAATATTATAAAATTAAGTTTAAGTTATTTTGAGTAGATTTTAATCAATTTAAGATTTATTGTGAATGTAATTATGTTAATTACTCCAAAAATTATTTTTGCAATTAATTCCAAACTTCCTAGGGTTAATTAGTGGGATAACCTCTGCCTCCCATGATTTTTTTGAAATTTATTATTAGATTAATTAGGGGAATTTCTTGATTCGCCCCTAATCACTCCATTAATTAATTAAGTAATTAATTAACCTATTAAATAGTGATGAATCCCTTAATTAAGTTTGCTAATCACTTTAAAATAGTGAATGGACATAAGGAATGAGATTATGATTCTTTTTCCAATTTTTTCTCCCTAATTCACCTCATTTGAAAAACATTTAATCAAGTTGTAATTAATGGCTTAATCACTTCATTAATAAATTCAATTAATCCAAAATTCAAAATCAAATCATTCCAAAACTTAGTCATCTTAGTTCTTGGGTAGATTCTTAGGTGTTCAATAACCTAAGAGGCTTCAAAGGAAATCATATCCAACCTACATGTGTGGGATGGTTATGAAAGTGCTTAATTAAACCCTTTAGCTTAATTAATCAATAATTATGAGCCAATTGCATTAGGTCCTTTATTTATTAGGTGCATTGTTGATTTAAATTTCATATGGTTGCATATAATATGTTGGCTCATAATTATTTATTTAATTATGTTAAAGTGGTATAGGTAAGGGGTAATTAAAGGATTTAATTCACACCTTAACCTAAACAAAATATAAAATCAATCTAATTGTTCTAAAATTAAACTAAACCAATTCACACATAGGGGAACTGGGTTAGGACCAGCAAACTCTTTCTCACAAATAATTTTCAAATCAAATCTAAAAAAAAAATCTCTTTAAAGAATTTTGATTCACTTTGAATAATCTTATCTTATAGGATTGTCCTTAGGAATTAATTAGGGTGAATGAAGTCATATGCTTACATCACTTTATTTCTTTCCAAGCATGTTAAATGTTATTTTCCATATGAAGTCATGCATTCATCTCTTTTGAAAAATCAATTAAATGAAATGTTTCCTTTTTGTCAAATTGCATGTTTTGGCTAAAGTAAGAATATGAGTGGCTATTATCACTATTAAACCAAAAAGTATTTTCAAAACCTATAAATCAAAGATTATAAATGAAGGTATGCTACTTATAAGTACTTATAAGCTTGCATGTGATTATAGCATAATATGTGTTATGTGATTTTCTTCTCTTCTCTTAACATGGATTTGAATAGGATTTGAAAAGTGTATAGTTCTTTTGAAAAGAACATAACACTTGCTTAAATCTATTCTTATACACTCTCATGTTATGACTTAAGATGGATCCTCACATTACACAAGTAAATTATACAACCAAATCAAATAAAAATCTTTTGCATGATTCTTCACCCACTTGCTTCTTTTTGTACATGCACATGTATTTAAGAAAATTGTATATTAGTTTAGACATCCTGGGGTTGCGAGGCTTTAAGTAGACCTAAATAGGTCTTGTACCTTTCACCCCCGGTGTAGAAAATAATGGCGTACTCACTTATGTCTTTTATACATGTAAATGTGCATTTGATAAATGGATAAAAGAATCCCTCTCTTTTATACATAATAAAAACATGTATTCATGAAAATATCCAAATTTTATTAAGCAACATCTCTTTGCACTCATCATTAAGGTGTGCTAAGATTTGCATTGCATGTATAGCTATGCTTAGGTTTATTCATATGCATGGTATACATGTTGGAAAGAAATAAATTATTGTGTATTAGGTGATAGTAATTCACCTTAATTAATCCTAAGATGTCTTTCTTATTTAAATAGATTTATTTAGAGAAAATCTAAACTTAGGGTTAATTAAAACACATAATAAAACATTCACTAAAGAAAATTTTAACCTTAAAACCTAGCTAAGATATGCCACACAAGCCTTAAATGATACACACATTAGGGTAAGTCGCCATTTCTAGCTCTATGTTATGGCGGTGCATATTTTGATGCCTAATTTTATTTTGTGATGTAATATTTTTAGATTAGATGTTAGGGTGCATGTACGTAGACTGGATGATAGGACGATCTTAGTCAAATCATGTCTTCTACAGGGGATCATGCTTAAGGTGGTAAAAAATATAAATACTTTTGCTGTGCAGGTTGCTTATACCCCCTAAGCATGATCCAAATTAGGACAAGTGGACTTGGTTACCCATGTGTGGGGTGCTAAGTCCAAAATTATTCCTATAACTGCTTGGGTTGTGTGGTATGTTTAGTTAATCTCTATTTTGCATGTTTAGTTAGTTTTATCTTTCCCATTTTAATATAATTTTGCAATTAAGATTTAGAATGAATGAATGGGGAATTAAGGTGAACATATAAGACCATGTCTTATGCACCATGTGAATCCTTTAGTAACCATACCTCAACTAACCAAAAGAAGGAAAGTAACAAAAAAAGAAAGAAATGAAGTATGAAGAATGAAGACCCCCCCCTTAACATGAATTCTTTCTAAATTGTAATTATTCATTTGGAATCTGGGTTGTATAAGGGTAGAAGCTACCCACATTTCTTTTCGAGTTGTGCACATCAGCCTTTTATTCTTTTGCACTAGCTTTATAAAATTGTTTTATATTTGTTTAGCTTATGCATTTGAAATGGCATGATTTTTTCTAGTTTCTTCAATTGTTTAATGAATGGCCTAGATACGATTAGGCTCTTTGGGAAAAATAAATTTTCTATCCAATTAATCAACTCAAAATTAGAATTAACAACTCACAACCTCACCTAAAACCTAAGACATAAATCAAGATAATAAAATATTTAGCATCCTTTTACATGGATGTTGTATGTCTCACATCATGCATAAAAATTATGTTGCTTCACTTTTGCTAATGGAGGGCTTCCACCTTTACCATAGAACATGGCTTGACCTTTGAGATTCATGGTGAAACACACCTCCTTCTTGCTTATTTTAGCCCATAACCAATTTCTCATGCATTAGGCATATGAAATCCCATAGCCTGTGTCAAATAAATTGTCCAAAATTAAAAATAAAACTTAACAAAATTTACATTAGATTAAGTCATTTATTCATACCCTTCATGATCTAGTCTCTTAAGGAGTGTGTTTAAGGACTTAGTCTCATTTCTAAATAAATAACAACCTAGCTATCTTGCAAAGCATAAGACTTACCTACAGGTATTTAAAATGATAGGAGGAGTTAGTTGGCGACCACCCCTAGGCGGTTGTAAGTCCAACAGTCGGGTGATTTATTCTCTCTTATGGAGATAAATCATATACCCATTTTTAGCTTAGATTTAGGTCATGCCTTGGCCCTCACCTAATCCCCCTAGATTTAGGTTCTAAGGTTGTTGTTTCTCTTTGTCGGCTACAAGCATAAATCCTCATCTCAAAGGCATTTTCATGATCTTGTGTTGTGGAATTATAAGCCCTAGATTTTTAATAAAAATTCATCTCAAACAATTAACTCCCTTCAAATTTCAAAATATAAAAACCATAGGATAGTTTGGGATGCTCAGTTTCTAGCATTGTGAGCATCCCTACTTATCTCCCTTTGGTTTTGATAATAACTCCCTCCTTTTGATCAATCCCATTTGATCTTCCAAAAATAACCAATTTGTTGATAGTCCTATCTTTGAAATCTTTGAAGACAATGATCATTTATCTTAATCGATAGTATTCTTAAGAATCTCATTCTTTAAGATGTAATTAACTATGGGGGCTTGCCTCCATGGGGAACTTAATGAACCCAGTTTAAAATAAATCCTACTTTACTTTTTCATGTAAAGTAGTGGAAGAATTTCTAGTACATTTGAAGACCCATTGTCCTTAGGAGTCCTTATTAGGTGAATAGGTCCATTAGGATGGTCACTTTTATCTCTTTAGATAGTACATCATTCCTCAATGTCATACCCGATCACCCTAATAAGAACATCTACAGATCTACGTGGTGTCCAAAATCATACCAAACAATTTTATTTTTTAAATTCCCCCTAAGAGTTTGAGAAATAAAAAATAAACTACCACAAATTTTTTTAACGACGTCGCTGGGGATGGTTCCTCTCTCTATCTTTAGTAAATGATCATTGTCTCTAATTATCGATAGTGGGTTTGTATTTTATATGAATCCGAGACTATCCTTCTTTTTTTCATTGGTACTTAGTTTATTTCATTCTTAAGCTAAGATAACCAACATCCTTTAGGTTTTAGTACCTCACTCAATGTAGGTCCTAAAATCCCTGTTGGGTCCCCCAATTGGTGAAAATAAAAATTTACTAAAAAGAGATTATTAAAGACCTTCCTCCTTACAATTTCTATGATAAGGAAAGGTTCATTTAAAAAATAAAGAAAAAAAATAAATCCTTTATAAAAACATCACTTTCCAAAAAGCACTTTTTTACAAAGTTCACAAAATAAAATACTTGCACAAAATAACCTCGTCTAACAAAAATCAAAGCTAAAATCATCTTTCAAAAATGAGAAATGAACATCTTCATTCAATATATCTAAATTTATTGAATGAAGATTTCATTTCTAAATAAAAATCCAAAATCATCTTTTCAAAATCACAAATGAACATCTTCATTCAATATACCCAAATTTATTGAGTGAAGATTTCATTTCCAAATAAAAATCCAAAATCAACTTTTCAAAAAGCACATATGAACGTCCTCATTCAATATACCCAAATTTATTGAATGAAGATTTCATTTTCAAATAAAAAAAATCCAAAATCATCTTTTCAAAATGCACATATGAACATCCTCATTCAATATACCCAAATTTATTGAATGAAGATTTCATTTCCAAATAAAATCCAAAAATCATCTTTTCAAAAAGCACAAATGAACATCCTCATTCAATATACCCAAATTTATTGAATGAAGATTCCATTCCTAAACAAAATAAAAAATCATCTTTTCAAAAAGCACATATTTGAAAATGAACACCCTCATTCAATATAATGAAATTTATTGAATGAAGATTTCATTTCCAAATAGAATCACATCATAACATTAAAATTCCATTTCAACATATCTCACATATCTTGAAGTTGGAATTTCTTTCTTTTCAAAAAGTAAAAATTTGAAAATAAGCCTCTTCATTCAATATATCCAAATATGTTGGATGGAGGTTTTATTTTCAAATGAAATTACACCATTCGAAATTTCACTCAACACATCCCACATGTGTTAAGTTAGAATTTCTCTTCTTTCTGAAAAGCAATAATCACACACAAAAATTTCATCCTTAAAAAAATAAAATATAATCAACTTCCATTTTACATACCCAAATTTTTTAAATGGAAATCTCCTTTGCAAAAAATCATAAAAAATCAAAATATATTGGAATTCCATTTGAAATACCCAAATTGGTCAAATGAAAATTTCATTTTTCAAAAAGAAAATTGAAAATAAATTAGAGTCTATTTAACATACCACATTTGTTAAATAGAAACCCCCACTTTCAAAAATCAAAACCAAAACACATTTGAACTTTTTTAGCATACATAAATTTGCTAAATAAAGTTCTTGTGGTGAATTTTTTTTTTTATCTTCATCTAAAAATAAATTAAATGAAGACAAAAATAAAACTCTTCTTTGTTGGACATTACGTAGATCCACATATAATTTTATTAGGGTGATCAAGTACAACATTGAGGAATGATGTACTATCTCATGAGACTGAAGTCACCATCCTACAATGGACCTAATCACCTTAATAAGGACTCCTAAGAACAATGGTTCTTTTGATGTACCAGAGATTCTTCCCCTACTTTACATGAAAAAGTAAAGCAGGGTTTATTTTAAATCGAGTTCCTTAAGTTCCCTATGGAGGCAAGCCCCTATTGTTAATTACATCTTAAGGAATGAGATTCCTTAAGAATACTCTCAATTAAGGTAAATGATCATTGTCTCCAAATATTTCAAAGATAGGACTATCAATCATTAGAAGATCAAATGGGATTGATCAAAAGGAGGGAGTTATTATCGAAACCAAAATGAGATAAGTAGGGGATGCTCACGATGCTAGAAACCTATGAGCATCCCAAACTATATTATGGTTGGGCTTTATATTTTTGAATTTGAAAATAATTATTTGTTTGAGTTAAGTTTTTGTTAGAAATCTAGGATTTAAAATTCCATGATACAAGATCATGGAAATGCCTTGGAGGTGAAGATTTATGCTTGTAGCCCGTAAAGGGAAACAATAACCTTGGATCCTAAATCTATGGAGCTTTGGCGAGGGTCAAAGCATGAACTAAATCTAAGGAAAAAAATAGGCATATGGTTTACCTCCACTAGAGAGGACAAACCACCGCATTGGACTTACAACCGCTTTGGGGGTGGCCGTAACTCCTCCTCGATTTTAAATACATGTAGCAAGTCTTATGCTTTTGCAAGATAGCTAGACTATTATTTATTTAGAAAGAAGACTAAGTCCTTAAACTCACTCCCTAAGAGACTAGATCATGTAGGGCATGAATAATGACTTAAATCTAATGTAAATTTTGTTAAGCTTATTTTTATTTTTAGACAATTCATTTGACACAGGCTATGGGATTCATATGCCTAATGCATGAGAAATTAGTTATGGGCCAAAATCCAAGGAGAGGTGTGTTTCCACCATGGAAAGGTCAAGCCAAGTTCCATGGCAAAAGTGGAAGCGTCCATAAGCAAGAAGCAAGATGCTTTTATGCATGATGTGAGACATACAACATCCAGCTAAGGGTTGCTAAATCTTTTATCTTGATTTATAACCTAGGCTTTAGGTGAGGTTATGAGTTATTAATTTTTTGAGTTGATTTTTTAAAAATTTATTCCTAATCACATTTAGGCCATTCATCAAAGCAAGGAAGAAATTGGGAAAAACATGCCATCTTAATGCACAAGCTAAATAAACATCAAAAAATTTTATAAAATTAGCGCAAAAGAATAGAGGCCTTTGTGGTCGGGCTCCATGGCACAAACCCAAAAAGAAATTATGTAGCTGAGCTCTACCCTTATACAACTCGGGATATAAATAAATAATTACAATTTAGAAGGAATTTATGTTATGGGGGTCTTCATTCTTCATTCTTCATTTCTTATTTCTTCATGTTTAATTTTCTTCTTTCCTTCCTTTTGGCTTGGTTGGAATGTGGTTGCTCCAAAGGCTTCACATGGTGCATAAGACATAGTCATATGACCAATGTTCATCCTAATCCCCTACAGAAGACAATGATTAGACTAAGATCATCCTATCATCTAGTCTTCGCACATACACCCTAACATCCAGTTTAAAACATTACATCACAAAATAAAATCAGGCATCAAACTATGCACCACCCTAACATAGAGCTAGAAAGGGTAAATTAGCCTAATGTGTGTGCCTTTCAAGGCATGTGTGGCATGTATTAGCTAGGCTTTAAGGTTAAGATTTTCTAAGTGTGAAAGGGTTCAACTTAGAGGGTGGTTTCATTTAAGTGATTTAGTTGATTTGTCAATTTTATTTGATGATTTGATTTAGTTCAAATAAATCTATATTTAATTACTAAAAGTTGTAAAGAGGCAAAAAGAAAAGAGAACTTCTCTTTCATCCCTACCTCAAGTAATTTCTAAGGTAGATTCATTAGTGATTTTTCTTTAGTAAATATTTTATTATGTTTTTTAATTAATCCTAAGTTTAAATTTTCTCTAAATAAAACTATTCAAATAAGAAAGGCATTTTAGGACTAATTAGAGTGAATTACTATCACAAAATAAACAACCATTTATTTCTTTCCAACATGTATACCATGCACATGGATGATTCCTAAGCATACCTATATATGCAAATACAAACTTTATGAACTTTAATGATGGATGCTAAGGAATGTTGTTTAGAAAAATTTTGGATATTTCATGAATGCATGATTTTATTTAAGTAGAAAAGATGGACTCTTTTATCCATTAATCAAATGCACATTTACATGTATGAAAGACATAAGTGAGTACGACGCCATTATATCTACACCAGGGGTATAAGGTATAAGACCTTCTTAGGGCTACTTAAAGCCTCACAATCTCAGGATGTCCAGACTAATATACCACTTTTCTTAAGTACATGTGCATGTACAAAAGCAAATAAATGGAAGAAGAATCATGCAAAAAGGTTTATGTTTGTTTGTTTGATTTGGTTATGCAATTTTTATGTGTAGATGTGAAGATAGTTCTTAAGTTATAACATAGAAGTGGATATGAATAGATTTAAGCAAGTGTTATGTCCTTTTCAAATGAACTATACACTTTGAAAATCCTATTCAAATCTATATTAAGAGGAAAGAAGAAGAGCACATAACACATTTTATTTTATAATCACATGCAAACCTATAAGTATTTATAAGTAACATACCTTCATTTATAATGTTTAATTTATAGATTTTGAAAATAATTTTTGATTCAATAATGATAATAGCCACTCATTTTCTTACTTTAGCCAAAACATGCAATTTGATAAAAAGGAAACATTTCATTTATTTTAATTTTTCAAAAGATATGAATGCATGATTTTATATGGTATACAACATTTAGCATGCTTGGAAAGAAATAAATTGATGTAAGCATGTAACTTCATTCACTCTAATTAATTCCTAAAGACAATCCTATGAAATAAGATCATTTAAAGTGAACAAAATTCTTTAAAGAGATTTTTATTTTATTTTTAGATTTGAATTTGATTTAGGAAAAGTGAGAAGAGTTTGCTGGTCCTAACTCATTTCCCTCATGTGTGAATTGATTTAGTTTAATTTTAGAAAAATTAAGTTGATTGTATATTTTGTTTAGGTTAAGGTGTGAATTAAGTCTATTAATTACCCCTTACCTACACCACTTTAACATGATTAACCTAACAATTATGAGCCAACATATGATGTACAACCACATTGAATTTAAATCACCAATGCACCTAAGAAAGAAAGGGGCCTAATGAAATTGATTCATAATTATTGATTAATTAAACTAAAGGGTTTAATTAAGTACTTTCATAACCTTTCCACACATGTGAGTTGGGTATAATTTTGTTAAAATCCACTTAGGTTATTAAACACCTAAGTATCTACCCAAGAATTAAGATTATTGAGTTTTGGAATGATTTAATTTTGAATTTTGATTAACTGAATTTATTAATGAAGTGATTAAGCCATTAATTAAAACTTGATTAAATGTTTTCCAAATGGAGTGAACTTAAGGAGAAGAGATTGGAAAAGGAATCCTAATCTCATTCCCTAAGTCCCTTCAATATTTCATAATGATTAGCAAGCCCAATAATGGATTCATCATTATTTAATAGATTAATTAGTCACTTAATTAATTAAGGGAGTGATTAGGAATTAATCAAGCAATTACCCTAATTAAACCTTTAATAAATTCCAAGAAAATTAGGAAGGCAAAGTCATCCCACTAAACATACCTGAGAAGTTTGGAATTAATTAATGAAATGATTAGGGAGTAATTAAGGTTATTAAGTTTTTAATTAAATCTTAATTAAGGAAACTTTACTATTCAAAATCAATTAGAAACAATTTCATATTATTTCTGAATTATCTTTAAAATGAGCCCTCATATATATATATATATATATATATATATATATATATATATATATATATATATATATATATATATATATATATATATATATATATATATATATATATATATATATATATATATATATATATATATATATATATATATAATTTTCTACATTTATTATGAATTTAAGTTTTAGTGATTAAGGATAATTAAATAGCCCTAATTATAAACTATCCACCGTGGACCCGCTGCACTTTCAACATGTGGCGGTGATTGGTTATTTAAGTTGTCAAATCACGCTGCGTCTGGCGGTCTTACACACTTTCTTGGTCATCCAATCAAGGATGGACGAGATAAAACATGATCTAAAGGATTAATCAGGGATCTAATTTTAATCGGATCGTCCATCCAAACATGTGCAAGATGGGCCGGTCCATGATTCCCCCTACTTCTGGAGATGGAGACCGTCCATCCTTCATGGATCCGAGCTCACTTGAGCTCGGTGGGCTATTCAACCCACACCATCAAGAAGCAGGAGAAGCACATCCAAAGGTGGAAATTCAATGGGATTACACTTCCCTTCATAAAAGACCAAATTTTTCCTAACTTAAGCTCGAATTTGAGGCATACCTCATCGGAGGCTATCACCGGCGCTTCCAACTATTGAGGTAGCTTTGTCTAGTGGAGATGAAGCATTGAAGGTTTGAAGGTTCAATTTGCAGTGGATCTTCCAATGGACCAAAGCTTACTTCAATGGCTTGCGGCTTCAATCGAACTCCCCTGTCCCGTGGCTTGGCTGCTTGGGATTTTCTTTGGATGAGCTCGACTTGATGCCTTGATGGTGCTTGCAAGAGGAATTGGACTTTAGTTGAGATTTGAGTGAGTTTGAAATCTCCCTCACCTCCCCTATTTTTGGCTTAGGAAAAATCAAGAAGGGAAATTGGAAAGAGCTTGAGAATGCTTGGAGAAGCTTAGAGAAGCTTTTTGTTGATCCTTTGAGCTCAATCGAATGCAAGGTCAGTGAATTGAAATGAAATGAGGGGGAGCATATCTCCCCCTACTTGAATCAGACGACCGAAAATTATTTTGCCATTTTGATCAAATTTCTCTTATGGAACAGGGTGTTTAGGATATTAGAAGTGCCATGTGGTTCAATTTTGGTAGGGGAGTGGGACTGTGGAGGTGCACATGGGTTAAAATGAGTGTGGGAGGTGATCCATATGGAGAAGTTTGAGTGGAGTGGTTGAATTTGGCTTTGGGTTGGGTTTGGCTGACCCAAACCCATTGGGTCATGTGAACCACCCTCCTTGGTGTCCAAATGGTCCACTAGGAGGATGCCAAGTGGTCTTGAGTTGGAATATGAACAAATTCCAAGTGAATTTGATCGTAGGTTACCCTTTGACCTAGGGGTAAAATGGTCATTTAGCTTTGATTTTGATTTGGATAGATTTGATATGATTGAAAAATGGGTTGTGCCAATTTTCAATGAATTTGGAGTTTATTTGATATGGTTTGGCTCATATTGACCCATTTAGGTCAAAATGGGTCAACTTGGGTCAAGTTGACCAATTGGTCAAATTAAGTCAAACCATGGTTTAGGTCAAGTTCAAATGATCATTGGTAGCCTATGGGTGTCATGGTTTGGTTCAATTTGATTTATATTTGGTTTTGGTTTATTTGAGTTCACTTAGGTCAAATGGGTCAAGTTGACCAATTTGACCCTTTTTACCCAATTGGGTTAGGTCATGGGTTGGTTTAGGCTTGGTTGATCATTTGAAATATTTTTCAAGCTTTGTTTTCAATCAATTTTGCTTTGGTTTGATTTTGTCTTGATTTGACCTTTTAGGTCAAGTTGGGTCATGGTTGGCTAGGTTGGGTCTAGTTTGCTAATTGAGGCTTTTGTCAAGTTCAACAAGTGATTTAGAATGAATTTGACCCATTGGTTGCAATCAATTTGGCTTAGTTCAAGATTTGACACATTTTGACTTTTAGGTTCGTCAACTTGGGTCAAGTGGCCAATTAGGCTAGGTTTGCTCAAATGATGACTTGGTCAAGTCCAATCATTGATCATGAATTTATTTTGATCAATGGTTTCAATCAATTTGGCCTATGGTGGATTTTGGCTTGTTTGGGTTTCATTTGGGTTAAGTGTTGACTTGGTCAAAGGCTATGTTTGACTTGGTTTGACCCAATTTGGGTGATTGATCATCTTATGATGATTGTTGCTCATAATGTGAGGCTTAGATGAGCTTAGTTCAATCCAATTTGGGTAGGATTAGAATTTGGCTCAAAAAGGTGCTTTAGGTCACTTTGGGTCAAGCGAGCCTAAATGGGTCAATTAACTTGATCAAGGCTTGATTCAAGTTTGGTTGAACTCACATATGGATTTATGATTGAAATATAAATCCAATTGCCAGTAGTTTGGAGTCAAATGGGTTTTGATTCATTTGACAATTTCAAGTTCATAGGGCGAACATGGGTTTGAGTTTTGAATTTAGTTTTTTTTTATATATTTGAAGTTTATGATTGAATTTGGTTTGTGATTGAAGGATTGATTGTTTTAAGAGAAATATCTAAGGGTTTGGATTGATTTGAAGATGATTTGGCAAAGTTCAAGAATTTGACTTGAAAGGGTATAGGTTGGTCTTAGGTTAGATTTGGGTTTGAGTTTTGGTTTTGTTATTTGAATTTATATTTCATTTATATTTGTGAATATAAATGAGAATATAAATGAGTTATGAGAAAATATTTTTAGTTTGAATTGATTTGGATTTGATTTGAGCTAAGTTCATAAGATGAAATCAAAGTGACTTTGGAAAGTTTTTTTGGATTTGAAATTGAGTTTTGGATTTAGTTTTGGTTGCTTGAATTTAGATTTCATTTATATTTGTGAATATAAATGAGAATATAAATGGGTTGTAAGAAAAATCTTTTGAATTTGAAGTGATTTGGATTGTTGGGATTGATTTGAATGATTTGAGAAAAGTCATTTAAGTTGGAAATTGATTTGAGTTTTAAGTTGATTTCAATTTGAAGTAGGTTTGAATTTGATGTTGATTTGAATTTAAAGTTGATTTGAAAGAAGAAAGTAAGGATTGGGTTTAAGTTATAGGGTAGGCAAGTTTTCCTAACACCTTGAATCAAGCCAAAGGGTAGTACTCCATTCTCAATCAAAGGGGAAGTCACCAATCACATAGTAGGACTATAGACCAAAGGATTGCCTTGTGGGTTTGCAATGGTCAAGTTAAGAATAAAGTGCAGACTCACATCTTCCAAAATAAGGAACCACTAGGGCGATAGGTTGCTTGTGCTCATGAACATAGGGTTGGATTGAGTGAATGCAGGGGACTTAAACCAGCTCAAAGATAGTCAAGATTAATTTCATTTTTAGTTATTTTTGATGAATCCCATTGGTTTGTGATGAACTGCACTAAGTAGGGGCTGTGCTAGCCTTAGCCTAACTCAGATTTACTAATCCAGAGGGAGTAGCTTCCTGGCCGAGGGAAGAACTATCCAGACCAAAAGGGTGCCTTTCGGTTTGCAATGGTTTATTCAGGGATGAAAGCACGGGGACTCATGTCTTTCTTGAATAAAAGACCACTAGGGAGACACATTAGCGAGGTAACATGTCAACTCGACCTAGGGTTGCCCAGTCATTTCTTGAGTCATGCTAGAAAGAATGTAGTTATATATTCCAAAGGAAATGGTTGGTCAACACGTGTGGAAAAAATGGATTGAACCCAACATAATGGCAACTACAGAGAGAGTGCCGACCTGGGGACTTATCTTAACTCAAGCATAGTGAAATTCTATGAGTTTCTTGACATTTCCAAAGATAGGATGCCGCTGAGAGGGGGCCCTGGGGCTTGAATTTCTAATCCACAAGTGAATAGATTTATTTATTTTATTTTATTTATCGTGAACCCTATTGGTTAGTGAGAGATCATACTGAGAAGGAGCTTATATTAGACCTAACCTAAGATTTTGAACAAAGGAGAATCTATGCATCAACTGAACAAATTCTCCAACCATAAGGTGGGTACTAGGAAAGGGGGACTATCCAATCCAAAGTGTATGGGAATGTCTAAATGGGTGAAAAGGATGTGATCTAAGTTGAGTGCCCGAGAGCTACTAAGGGCTTTATCTAAAATCCAGAAGATAATATCTATAAATTGATGGCCAACTCAAGGAGAAAGCGTGTGGACTCACATCTGCCAAGAGTGGTGTTTCTATCGGGTGAGTTGCTGTCAACATAGCCAACATCAACCAACCTAAGGTGCATGCCAGTTTGTTATATCAGCCTAGGAAGAAAGCATCAGAGATTCACATCCTCCTATAGCGGAACTGATTATTGGGATAGTTTATCTTTGGCTCGATAGGTGCTATCCGACCTAGGGTGACTCTTGAAGTGAAGGGGACTTATATCAACTGAGTAGTCAAGAGGAGCCTGGGACTTATCCTAAACCTCAAATATACTTGACCTAGTTAGTGCATGATGGTTAGTTCAAGAAGAAAGCATAGGGACTCACATCTTCTTAAACAAAATCAACATGAAGTAGCTTATTGGCTAGGCAGTGAAGTTTACCAAACTAACAAGGCATTCGTTGGTTTACAATCATCAAGTTAGGAAGAAAGTGAGGGGACTCACATCCGCAGGACAAGTGACAACTAAGTTACACACTAGCAATGTTAGCTTAACCTAGAGCAGCTAATGAGTGAGTGCCACAGGGGGCTTGCTCCCACATCAAAATAGCCTGAGATAAAAGATTTGTGTTTGTTTTTATTTATGTTTGTGTTAAAAGGAGTATGATGCCTCTCGAGTTCTCTCACACCTATCTTAAAACACACTGAGGAATTGTTGAAATGGTGCCATGAATGGTAGTTGGGATTCCCACTAAGAAAGGATGTCACTCGGGTTCTCTCATGCCAAGCTTAGTTGTGCTAGTCAAAATAGGATGCCTCTCACACCTATCTTAGTTGCACCAGGAGTTGTGTTTGATTGTGTTCATGTTGTGAGAGAGGGATAGGATGCATCTCAGGTTCTCTTACACTTATCATAAACACGTCATGGCGGATTCACAAAATAAGCAAATAATGCTTCGAAAGAAGAGAAGATTTTGATGAATTGGAATGAAATTTTATTCTTTTGATGATAATTGTTTCCAACATATTTTTATGGGTAATATTCCTGTAAATAGAGCCCATTAATTGGAAGCATCAGGTGTTCCCCTCTACAATCAATAAGCTGATAAGATCCTCTTCGGTAGGCCTTTTCTATGACAAAAGGGCCTTCCCAAGTGGGTTCAAACTTATCTCTCATCTTTCGACGGGCAATAATTGGTCTCCTTAGAACTAAAATATGCTCTCCTACTTGAAATGCTCAGGGGGACTATTGTGAGCTTGAATCATTTTGGCCTTGTATAACCTCGAGATTTTGGCCGCATACAGTCTCTCCTCCAAACCTTGCTCTTCAACAACTTGGCATTCTTTTCTGATTTGACTACCCATTGCTATCCTTAGTGATGGGGAAACTTCTAAGGTAGAAACGCTTTGGACCCATACTAAGAGAGCAGGTAATTGAGTTGGAGTTTGTATGTGTGCGGTAGGCCCACCAAACTTCCAACTTGCATGCCTATCACTTGTTATCGTCAGTGTCTTCTTGATTGGATGAGAGTTTTGTTGAATACTTACTAGGCCATTTTCCTTGGGATAGTAGATGGTATATCTCTATATTTACCTCTTGTTGATCTTGGTGCTTTTGAATACCATTATGAGATATAATTCATTGAGGCACTTATATAATATGGTTCTTGAAAAAATTGGAGCACATCGAGTTGTAACCTCTCGAGTGGGATTGCCTCCACCCACTTGAAAAGTAGTCGGTGGCTAGAATGAATTGATGCCCTTGGAAGAAGGAGGATCGATAGGACCCACAATGTTGGTACCCCAACACTCAAATGGCCATGAGGCCAATGTAGGGTGTAGAATGTTGAGTGGTTGATGTAGGACCACACCGTGTACTTGACATTGATGGCATCTCTAGCTCCATGTGATCATGTCATCAAAGGCGGTAGTATAGTCTCTTGATCTTTGCTTTGATCTTGGAGGATTGATGTGCAGACATGAATGTACCTTGGTCATGATCCTATATAGGCTTCGTGTTTGTCCAAATAGCATAACCATATTTTATCGAAAGATCGTTGATACAAGATGCCATCCACGAGAGCCTATGAGAGAGCTCTCTACTTCATCTGATGGGCTTGTGATTTCTCTTGAGGTAGTTTGCCTCTAGTCAAGTAATCATGAATGGTTGCCTCCAATCTAGCTCCTTGTCCTTTTCAGCAATGGTAACCTCCCCTTCAAGAGAAAGTCTCTCAATGAGTTCAACGTCAATAAGGGATAGGAATTGCCTGTTTTGGACACTTATTAGAATTGACTCATCTTCTGGACATGCTAATTCCTTGGAAAGTTTGACCAAAGCATCTGCTACTACGTTCTCTCCTTGAGGGACCTTATAGATGGTGACCTCAAGAATTTGGGGCAACAGCTTCATGGTGTACTCATGGTAATGACGATGCATGGGTTTTAGAACCTTGTAGGACCCGATAATCTGGTTGATGACCAATTGAGAATCCTCAAAGATGCTGATGCTCTTGACACATCTTGTAATGGCTAACTTTACCAATCAAAGCCTCATACTGACTTCATTATTGTTGGTGCGATTGGAGATAGTATGAGAATCTCATCACATCATGATGAGTTAAGAGAACTATTCTACCGCCTTTCGGAAGAGTAGATCATGGTTCTTCTCCTTTATGAAAGGAAGCACACCATCAAAATATATCTCTAATGGCGGTTGTCAACCTCCCTAAGTTCATGATTTTGTTCATCGGGGAGATCATCACTTGGGGAGAATCAATAAGTGGGTGTGCTTCAGAAATCCACTAGTGCTTATACTCCTTTGCACGGAGGGGTATAATATGACATCAAACTTTGAGAGAATCATGGACCAACATGCCTATCATTCGGATAATGTTGGCCATGTCATGAGATACTGCATGGACTGAATCTTGAAATCAAGTTCACCTTATGAGAAAGCATATAATGACGTAGCTTTTGGGATGCAAAGATTAAAGCTAGGCAATGTTTCTCAATATGTGGGTAGTTCACTTCAGCAGGAATTAGATGATAGCTGAGGTAGTAGAGAGCATTCTCTTTCCCTTTGTTATTGGTTTGAGCCAATAAAGATCCAAGGAAGTCATCCTATGTAGCAGTGTAGAGGATAATTGGCCTACCCGGGATAGGGGATGCTAAAGAACTTCACAATCCTTGATGTTTCAAAGGCATGCGACACTTATCATTCCACTTGAACTTGGCATCCTTTTTGACAAGTGTTAAAAATAGCTTGCATCTCCTCGATAGGTTGGAGATAAAGCACCTTAGATAGGCCAACCCCCCTTAGAAAGATTTGAGTTGAGTTAGATTTCTAGGTGGTGGCATTTCTAAAATAGCTTTAATCTTTTCTAGATCTATCTATTCCCGTGTACAATAAACTCATTTCCCGAAGCTACTCAATGCACACTTGAGGATTCATTTTGAGGTTATATTGTCTTAACCATTTGAAAACTACTGTCAAGTCAAAGAGATGGTCTTCCTTTTTTTTGCTTTTGACTATTAGATCATCTACATAGCATTCAACTTGATGATGAATGAGTTCATTTTAGATCTAAGTCATGGCGTTGGTATGTATAGCATTTTAAGTGAAACATGACCTTATAACAATAGATTGATCGGGTTCAAAAGGTGTTTCTTTCATCCTCAGGGGCCATCTTGATTTGGTTGTAGTAAGATGGCCCATCTATGAAGGAGAATACTACATGAGATGAGATGATTTCCACCATTAGTTCTAGTATAGGAAGAGGAAACTCATCCTTAGGACATGCCTTATTTAAGTCCCTGAAATTGATGTATATGCAGATTTGGTCATTCTTTTTCTTAATTGGGATGACACTGGCTAACCAGGTAGGGTATTTTCTTCCTTGATGAAACCAGCATCGATTAGTTTCTTGACTTCAGAAATGACCTATTGTTCAATTTCTAATCGCATGCATCTAGGAGCTTGCTTGATATGGTTAGCATTAGGGTATATTGCTAGTTTGTGGAATGCTATGTCAGGAGATAATCTGGGCATCTCTTCATAACTCCATGAAATGCAATCCTTAAACTCAATCAATATTATAACTAAGTCATTGGTTTCTTCTTCATTCAGCAATAAACTAATGTATGTCGGGCATGGAGTTTCTTCTATCTTGAGGTTGATTTCTTAAAGCTTGTCGATTATTGAATGGATTTCTTCTTCAAATTATGGTGGTGCATATTTGATTTGGAGATCATCTGGGTTATCTAAAGTTTCTAAACATACTTCAACATAAGAGTTAGTGTGGTTGAAGAACCTATCAGATTCCAGATGATTGATGACAACTAAGCAATAATCATCATCGTCGACTGGACCCACTATACTGAATCCTAGTCTTGATCTTGATTATGCATCTCTACCTCTGTCGTTCCATAGCTTTTTGAAGTACTCTGACCTGTGCTTGGACCATGTATAAGGAATCAAACCTTTCTTTGTAAACTTAAGAAATAAGGCAAGGACTAATCAAAAGGAAATTTTATTAATTCTTTATATGAATTATCCTCAAGTCCTACATCAGTTTCTGGACTTTAGGATGATGATCCCAATAGGAATCTCTTTGGCTTGACATCTTTAGAAGATTGAGGGGCTTCCTTAACTACTAAACCTTCAACTTTTTAGAGAAAAGTGAGGTTAGAGCTAAGGTTCCTAACTGATGCCTGATAGTTTCACATAAACTTGATTCAAATAAATTTGTGCTTTGCTTGAAGGCTTGGTCTTCATCGCTATCCAGCTCGAGTGTCACCTCTAATGAAACCTGCTGAGAGGGGTTGGCTAGTATGCTAATCACATTAGACTCATCATCTGAGCTGGATTCCAAGTCTATGTGAACAGTAGGGGTACTCTAGTGAACTGGAACATAACCCCATTTGGTTGGCTACCAAGCAGGGGGTCTTCTGCCTCTAGAACTGCCTCTGTATCTTTCTCTGCCTTTGCCTGGTGGAGGTCGAGTCATTCTATCCATATGTTTGTATTTTAGAATGAACTATGGGTGGAATGTGACATGCAGCTCTACTTCTTCCTTGGTGTCCTTTTCTCGTTGACTTGTATTTTCTTTTTTTTTTCTTTTTCTTTTTTCCATTAACATCTTTTTCTTTTTCTTTTGCATTTGAATTTTTACCAAGTTCATGAGAAAAGGCATTTTGAGGAAGATACTAGGTCGCATCCTCGTATATCTCGATCTCTCTAACTGAAAATGGCTTTTCATCTCCTTTAACACAATATTCAACTCCATCCCTTATAAACTTGATGCATTGATGAAGGGAGGATGGAATCATCTTATTCTAATGTATCCAAGGCCTATCGAGCAAAGCAGTGAATGAAGTATTCAAATCAATGATATAGAACTTGGCTTTAGTCTTTCAATCACCTACTTCCAAAGGTAACACTATGGAACCTAAAGCCCTCTCGCCTTGTTCATTGAATCCTCTCAATATCATATGATCTCCTTGGAGTGTAGAGATGTCAATCCTCAAGTAGGCAAGGGTCTTTAGACTCATAATATTCACCGATGCACCTGGATCAACAAGAACTCTAGAAAGTTCGAATCTGCACATATCCATGATAATATTGAGGGGACGGTTGTGCTCCATGTCCCCCAGAAGAAGGTCTTCATCTATGAAGGGGACTCCCTGGGCTTCTCTTGAGTAATGTGCCTCCTCTCTAATAGTGATCAGCTGAGCTATGCATATCTATGGATCAAGAAGAGTCTTGATTAATGATTCCCTCATCTCTTTGGATAAGATAAGGGCATCATATATGCTTAACTTAAATGATAACTTTCTTAGGTGAGAGAGGACATTGTAATCCACTTTGGGTTGATCCTCCACAAGCATATCCATGGGTGGAGCATCCTCTGGAGGGGCTTCTTACTTATTAGTACCAATGACTTGTTTCCCCTTATCTTGAGGTGTTGCCCTAGGAGGTAGAACCTTGCCACTATTGAGGTTAACTTCGGAGATCTCTTATGACAGTTTAGTGGAAGATTCTACCTACTCATCAGGCTCACCTATAGCTTCTCCTAAAGGATTCTCAGAATCAGATGATTCCAAGTCTATCTTAAGAGTGAACCCATAATATTCAGAGAAAGAAAGTCCATCTCTGAATCAAAAATATGAAGATCGGAGTTGTTATAATTATTATTTAGACTTGAGAGCTTTCTAAAAGAGTAGAGTTAGACAACCCATCAGAAGTAACACAGATGTAATTCAAACTAGCTTTATTCCTCGATTTCTTAAATTTTGAAGGAGGTACATAGTAGAAATCTAGTAAAGTAAGTGGAGAGAGGGATTTGATGCCCTCATCCACTGATACAAGATGTTTCTATAAGAAGAGCTACATGAAGTAGCGTTACTCAAAAGTAGTACTGGATGGTGGTTTCGATTGGGTGATTACGCTACTTGGCTATCCCAGGCTGGTGTGGGCTATTGTTGAGCTCCCACTTTCCCCAAGTTGTCTTTGTCAACTTGCAAACCTTCCTTGATGTTGGAGGTTCGAGCTGCCTTAGGCACCTGCAAAGAAAATTTCTTGATTTTTGAAATAATCTTTTTAGAGGTTCATGATAAGGAGATATCCCAACCTTCTAACATTTTGAGAGGATCGCATGTATCCCCAAAGATTACCCTAATGAAACTGGATGGTCATTTCATAAGGTATTCCATTGGGATAACTATGGCGCTTGCCTTGTAGCTATGCTCAAGCCAGTCCTTGAATATAAAGCAATCCTCCAAAATATAGCCTAGCATACGGTGGTAGGGGCAAAAGTTAGGATCATTACTCCTACCCACTTCCTTTGACTTTTTAGGTTCAGGTAGTTGAAAGTCAGATTTCCTTAAGAAGTTCTTAAAGATTTTTCTAACTACCTCCCTCTTAAATGAATAAGGTTTGTTTAGTTTATCCAAAAGAGTAGGTAGTTGGTAGCTACCTGGTGGTAGATATGTGTACCACTGCTATTATGAATATGGATGAGGAGGAGGCGGCGAAGGCCATGGAGGCTACTTGGCAGTCAATAGGATGGCCTAGGCGGTGGTATAGGAGGTGGAAGTGATGGGTGTGGTGCTCGAGGTCTCTCATACTACTCTTTGGCCAGCTGCTTCCCTTTGTCTACTGCTATCACTGCCCCAAACTTCTTCTTATAAGCTTTCTATGGATTTAACTTTGTTGATTCATTTGAAAAAGGTAACTATTTAGCTTCTCCTTGTAAGCTAGCCTCCTTGTTGATTAGCTTCTCAAATGTCTTGATGGTAAAACCTTTGAGCATGAATGGGACCGGGCCATGAATATTCTTTAGTAGAATTTCATTGATGTGTTATTCAGACAGCTGTGGTTCACATTTCATACTCGAATTGCACCATCTGAGAATAGAATCAATGAGGGACTCACCAGGGTGTTGTTTAGCCACAATGAGATTACCTACATTCACCCTTTGCAGAGCTCCAAAAAACCTCTTAATGAAGAGTTACTCCAACTGAGCAAAAGTCTTCACCTTGTGGAGTTCAGCATTACTAATCAAAGGCTATGCCCTAAACGATAAAAGATGAAATAGTAATGCATCCGCCACCGGATTATAACATAGCCACGTGTCTATGTGCGTGGGTTCCTGCTGCCATCAAAGCTCTTGAAAGAAGGTGGCATAAAACCCTTAGGATATTGGATGACATCAAATTTTTCTAGGTAGGGTCTACCCTTTGGAATCAATAATCCTCCTCGGGCTTGCGCTAGCGCTTCTCTCACTTACTGCTCAACCATGAGTTTAATATCCTTTTCTTTTGAGGTACTATCTACCTTCCTATACAAGCTGTTGCCTACTCTATTGTGAAGTCTTAGCTTGATCCAAGATATGCAACAACTCAGGCTGACTAGTCTCTACAATAGTAAGATGCACTATGTTGGTGAAGTGCCAAAATTGCTGTTGATCTTCAAGCCTCTTCCCCCATCCAATTTATTCATTCTTATTCTAATTATTGAAGGAGGTGTTGGGTCGAAGGTATCTTCTGCCTTCAGCGCACCTTCCAAACTCTGGCGATCCGAAGGAGGAACCCGTATCAACCATGTGCACTCCTAGAATCCTCCAATAGATCATCTTCATTGGGATCAAAACTATCTTCTCCTCCTCTAAGTCAGACTAGTCATATCCTAGGATCTCCTTCTTCTCAACTAGATACTGGGCTACAATATCATCGAGAGAGCGTCCAACTGCGAGCACTATGATTATTGGGATGGTCCTTGTGAGGTGAGACATCTAACCTCCTTGATGCTGTGATCTTATGAGGACTACCACTAGAGGATACATGCTCTAACGATCACTATATATCGTGGGGATACTCCAGGAGGATCTATAGCCATGGGCATAGTTGTATTATCTCCCTTTTTCTTAGTTGCTACTATCTTCAAGACCTACTATGGTGGTGGTAGTGGTGACACACCCTTCTGGTCGCCATTCCCTCTTCACCACTGGCAAGGCGGGGAAAGAGCTCGGCCTCTCCTCAGTCGATGGTTTAGATGGAATGGGATCTCTTGCTTGTAGCCAAATCACCATTGGGGCTCTCTTTTCCATGGATGCTTCCTTCATGGCTTTTACTGGAACTGTGGATGATGGAACTTATACTGGAGATGGTTGGGGTGGAGTAAAGTGGTGTGGCAGAGGCACCATTGACTCTCACTATACAGGAGCTCCTTTCTTATCATGGGTAGTACTTGTCAATACAATGCTATCAATATGATCGATGTGGGTAGCACGCCGATTAAAAATATCCATGAGGGTAGAGGCAATTCACTGTTTAGCATACCTACATCTCTCTGCTTGGTGTACACCACGCCTCCACGCCCTCTCCTATCTAATGTTCTCCTCCATGTTGCGAGGGATGATTGACCATAAGTCAAATTGGGCCCCAAACTCTGATCATCCGAGCCACCGCTAGCGTAGAACTAATCAAAGTAGGCATACACCTTCTCCTCTCTGTAGGAGCCTCAAAATGACTGCGTGGAGGTGAAACCAGATCCTCCTAATATTCTCCTCTCCTTCGAAACCAGGTAGGGGGTGAAACTTGTTCTCTCTAATGAGACTATCCTAGGTAACTCCTCTACTATAGACTAAGCAACCACCTCCATCTCTTTAGCTATGCGCACATTGTGCCACTTGATCTTGCAACATCTATTACGGTGTTGGGTTCTGTTGGGAGGAGCAGCATCGGAATTAGACCCGACCTCATAGGTAGGAGTGGGTGAAAAATAAATTTCGTGCATGAAGGCACTCATCATCATCAATCAATCAACTCCTTTCTTCCTCCTTAAACTCTCTTCTTCTTATCTTCATCCCTTCGAGAAAGAAAGATGAAGATAAAAGAGAGAAAGGAAAGAAGAGGGAGAAAATTCAATATGATGATGATTGCTTCCTTATTTAGATGGAAACCACATAGAATTGCAAGTGTACTTATTAGGGTGATCAGGTATGGCATCGAGGGAAAGGTGTACTATCTCAAAAGATAGAAGTCACTATCCTATGATGGACCTAATCACCTAAATAAGGACTCTTAAGGACTTATGGGTCCTGATGATGTACGATTCTTCCCTAATTTACATGAAAAGTAAAGCAAGATTTATTTTAAACCAGGTTCATTAAGTTCCCTATAGGGGCAAGTCCCCATAGTTAATTACATCCTAGGGAATGAGATCCCTTAGGAATACTCTTGATTAAGGTAAATGATCATTGTCTCTGAAGATTTTAATAGGTAGGACTATCAATCGATTAGCTTATTTTGGAAGATCAAATGAGATTGATCAAAGAGAGGGAGTTATTAGCGAAGCCAAAGGAAGATAAGTAGGAGATGCCCACAAGCTAGGAAACCTAGCGAGCATCTCAAACTATCCTATGGTTGGGCTTTACATTTTTGAAATTGATTTATTTGTTTGAGTTAAATTTTTCATCAAAAATTTAGGGCTTCTGATTCCATAACACAAGATTATAAAAATGCCTAAGAGGCAAGGATTTATGCTTATGGCCCACAAAAGGGAGAAGCAACCTCAGAACATAAATCTATGTAGCTTTGGCGAGGACCAAAAGTACAACCTAAATCTAAGGTGAAAAGGGGTATCTGGCTTGCCTCCATAAAAGAGGACAAACACCTGACTGCTTGGACTTACAACTGCTTGGGGGTGGCTTCCAATTAACTCCTCCTATGGTTTTCAATTCATGTAGGCAAGTCATATGCTTTATGCAAGATAGCTAAGTCTTTAAACTCACTCCTTAAAGAGACTAGATCATGTAAGGCTATGCTTCAAATGACCTAAATCTAATGCAATTCAAATTTCATTTTATTTTTATTTTTGGACAATCATTTTGACTCAGGATAATAAGATTCATATGCCTAATACATGAGAAATGAGATTATTGGCCAAAATCAGTGAAAAGAGAGGTGTGTTTCCACCAGGGCTCTTAAAAGTCAAGCCAAGTTTCTTTGGCAAAGGTGGAAGCTCTCTAATCAAGAGTGAAAATAATATATTTTTGTGCATGATGTTACAAAAGAAATGCTCATTCAGCTAAGTGATTGCTAATTCTTTTATCTTGATTTTTAACCTAAGCTTTAGGTGAGTTTATGAGTTCTTTAATTTTAGTTTTGAACAGTTAAATTTGATAGAAGATTTATTTTTTAAAGAAATCCACATAGTTTACATAAAGCAAGGAAGAAACTAGGAAAAGGATGCTTAATGCACAAATAAATAAATCCAATCAATTTATAAATAATGAAAAGAATAAGAATTCATTTGTTTAAATAAATTGATATTATACAAAGATAAAATATTACAATAAGCAAGAATCATTGTTATTCTTCAAGCTTCATTTTTCATTTTTTTTTTTTTCATTTTTTTTTTCTTTTTGGTTCCTTTTTTTTGATGTTGAAGGTGGATGTTGAGGCTTCATGGTGCATAAGATGAGATTTTATGAATTTTCATCCTAATTCATAATTCATTAAAATTATTGCAAAATTATTGAAAAGGAAAATAAATGACTAACATGAAAATGTTATAAAATAAACCACAAAATTCAAGATATATGGATATCTTTATTGAATAAGTCCATTATTATTATGCTTTATAAGAAAATCAAAAGCATTATATCTTTATTTATTACAATGTTTAAGGATTTGAAAAATTGTTGATGATGTAAATTCATTGAATACATTTTGAAAAACATATATCATGAAATAAAGAAATCACATTCAATAAATTTGAAGGTATTATGATGTTATTGCTTTTTTATATGATTTTGACTTTGTTAGAATTTTTAAGTGTGAGTGTTCAAAGGATTTCATTTAAATGATTTAATTATTTTGGGTTGATTTTATTTTATGTTTTGATTTTTTAATGAATCTATAATTAATTACTAATTAAGAGAAAGAAGAAGAGAACTTCTTTTTTAAAAAGTAATTTTAAAGTGGATTCATGTTTCAATTTTATTTAGTGAATATTTTAATTAGTTTTTAATTAATCCTAAGTTTAGATGAACCAAAACAAATGAAAATGCATTTTAAGATTAAATAAAATGAACTAAATTTGAAACATTATCACTTCATTTTCTTTTTTAACATGTATAACATGCATATGAATAATTTAAACATATCTATACATACAAATGGAATGTTTAAACACTTTTATGCATGCTAAGTAGTTCATTTAAAATTTAGATTTTATGATGTTTTTCATTAAGTAGCAAAGGGATTTGTTATCCAATTTTACATATGATATGAAAGGCATAAAATGTACTATGCCATTGTTAATAGAAGTGTAAGGTACAAGACCACTGAGAGATAAAGCCTTAATCTTATTTGATTGTACCACTCTCCTTAAATACAAGCATGTACAAAAGAAATGAATGGAAAAGAAAGAATCTAAATTTGTGTTGGTTGATTTATTTTTTTTATGCAATGTATATGTAGAAACATATGTCATTCTTAAGTAATATGAATGAATAAGATATGGAATTAGATGTTTGGTTCTTTCAAATGAACCATACATTGCCAAATCTATTCAAACTATGCTAAAAGATAGGAAGGAAAACCTACTAAGACATCCTTATATTTTACTCACATGCTAACTTATAAAGATATAAGTAACAAACTTTCAATTTTATAATTGATTCATATATTTTGAAAATAATTTGAATTTAATAATGATAATAGCCACTCTATTCTTACTTTTAAGAAACATGCAATTTGACATAAAAAAAATATTTTCATTTCAAATTTGATTTTGAAAGCATGGATGCATCATATGAAACATATATTTAGCATGTTGGGAAAGAACTAAAGAAATGAAAGCATGTAAACACATTCACTTTAATTAAATCCTAAAGACAATCTTATGAAATAAGAAAGCTTAGAGTAAATCAAAGTTTGTTTAATATGATTTTTATTTGATCTTGAATGTAATTTAATTTTAAAAATGTGAAGTAAGTTTATTGTTCCTAACCCATTCCCATATATATTTGATATTTTTGTTAAATTTTTAGATGATTATATTTATTTTATATTTTGATTAGGTTAAGGAATGAATTAAGCATTAATTACCTACCAAAGATAGTTAATCAAATAATTATGAGCCAATGAGATGACATAAAATCTCACAAGGAATTTAAATTTGCAATGCACTAGGAAGAAAGGCTTTATAATTTGGCTCATGACTAATGATTAATTAAGCTAATGGGTTTAACTTATATAATTTCAAAACATACATATAGATTGAATTTTGATTTTCTTAATGAACTTAGGCTTATACTAAGCATCCCAAGTATATTAATTTGGAAAGTTTTATAATTTTAAGATTAATTAAGAGGGTAATTACTGAATTATCATTTAATTGAGAGGATTAAGAAAGAAAAGTGGTTTAAGTAATAGCAGGAAATATTATTAAACCTCCTATTCATTGTAGATCTCAATCAATACAAAGATTAAAACTAATCAAACTTAATTATCCTTAATTACATTAAGGAGATAATTAGAAAATGAATTAATAATTTTCCCAATTAAATACCAATAAATAAGAAAATTGGGGAGGCATCATTCCTCAAAATACTCAAGTTTGAGATTAATCAGATTAATTAGAATAATTAGAAAATTAAGATTTCTAATAAAACCCAAATTAATGCACTATTCAAAATCCATTAAAACCAATTTTAGAATATTTAGGTTGAATTCTTTTTCTAATTTCTCATATTTTCTTATTTTTCTAGGAGGAGATATGAATTTTGAAGTTTATGCAATTAATAAATTAAATAAACACAATTAATTTCTAATCCCTATGGCATGACACGAAACAGATTCGCTTTAATGCTTATTTTTCTTAAACATGTGAATACATCTTTTGTCTTTATGTTATGAAGGATCGAGCTTAAGATTTAATCATGGTGAGGGTATTAAAATGAATTATAAATTGATTTAATTCTTAATCCATCCAAAATGCATGGATGGATGGCTAATCCGTCCACCTTCCAAATATCCATGGAGACCGTCCATGTTCTAAGCCTTTTGATCTTTCATTAAGCTCTTGGATGAAATTTTTGCACACACCATTTAACCCTAATGGAAAGCACATCTAATGGTTGAAATCTCATGCCATTAACATTTCTTTCACAAGGACCAACACATGGGTGAGGCAAAAAAATGGCATATAGGTGATCAATTGATTCCCTTGGAGAAGCTTTGTCTAGTTGAGATGAAGCTTTTGGTGAAAGTCTTAGTTCGAGGTTGAGTGGATAGATCTATGGACCAATCCTTTAGTGAGCTCATTTTGATTAGTAGATCTCTCCTTGCCTTTGGAACTTGAGAAAGAGCTTCAAGCTCAATCCCCGAGTGCAAAGGAATTGACTTATTTGGTGTGTGTAAGTTTCCTTAGAGCTCCCATTTTTTTGCTTATAAAATCAATTCAAACTCCCTAGAGCTTAGATCACTCAAGAATCACTTGGCTTAACACTATGAATTAGCTGTTGGAATTAATGAATTATATATCTAAATGGCAATCGATGATCATCAAAGGAGCCATTTTGATCCAATTGACCTTAGGTAGTGGGTTTGTTAGGCTATTAATGTCCTTGAGTTTATTTTACTAGAGTGGAATGTTAACTCATTTTATGATGATACATGATATCATGTATTTCAAGCCATTGCTCGGTTTGATTTAATTTGCTTTAGGTTTGAATTTTTCATATGACTTCATTTAGGTTAAATGGGTCAAATTGATTTGACACTTGACATTTAGCTATCATGGGTAGTTTAGGTTTGGATAAGAATATGAAGTGATTTGTCTTTATTTCCAATCAATTTTGGTTAATTTGAATTTTAACATGACCCTTTATGTCAAGTTAGGTTCAAGGTCAATTGTGCTAGGTTAGGTCTAGTTGTGTTAGGCTTTTCAAGTTCAACAAGTGATTTGGAATGAACTTTTTCATTATAATCAAAGATCAAGTTTTGACACATTTTAATTTTAGGTCAAATTATACTTGGGTCAAATGGCCAATCTATCATTAAATGTTGACTTGGTCAAGTTCAAAATAGTTCATGAATGAACTTAGATCAATGGTTTAATCAATTTGCTTATGGTGGATTTTGTATATTATTTCATTTTTGCTAAGAATTTTGACAACCCTAAAGGTTTCATTGTTTCAATTTGATTGATTGATCATCTCATGATCTACATGATGAGAGGCATATGTGAGTTTGATTCAATCCAACTTGGTTATTTTAGAATTTTATCATATTTAAGTGGGTCAATAACATCAAACATTTGATTTTGATTGAACTTGTATATGATTTATGATTTAAATATAAATCTATTTGCAAGTGGTTTGAAGTCAAATAGTTTCATTCATTTATAATTGCATATTCAAAGAAAGAACATGAATGATTTTTTTGATTTTTTTTGAATTGTTTTAAAGTGATTAAAGTTTATGTTTATATTTTTCATAAAGATTGATTGAATCATAAAAAATCAAAGTTTGGCTTGATTTGAAATTGATTTCTAATTAAAGAATTTGACTTGAAAGGCTTAAATGGATTTTGAATAATTTTAATTTTTTTAAAGATTTTGATTGTTTGAATTTATATTTCATTTATATATGTGAATATAAATGAGAATATAAATAGATTATGAGAAAATTTGATGAATTTGAAGTGATTTGATCATTATCTAAAGTCTTTAAGAGGAAATTTAAAGGATTTAAGAAATTTTAGAGTTTTGAATTTGGTTTGATTGATTTGAATTTATATTTCATCTCTATATGTGAATATAAATGAAAATATAAATGAATTATGAGAAAATCTCATGAGTTTGAATGATTGGGAGATAATTTAGCTAAGTCCTTAAGTAATTAAGACTTAGAAAAGATTTTAATTAAATTTGAATTTTTTTTGAATTTGATTTGGTTTTAAATTTATATTTCATTTATATATATGAATATAAATGAGAAATAAAATGATTATAAGAAAATCTCTGAGTTTAAGTGATTTGATTTGATTTTGACTAAGTCCATGAAGAAAAATTAGGATTTAGGTAAATTTGACAACTTGGAATTCAATCATGGATTTCAATCATGTGGCATTGATTTGATTTTGGAAAAAAAAAATCAAATTGATTAGTTTGACTTAAGGAAGGAAGGTGAGAATGGTTCAAGCTAATAGAAAATTTTACTAACACCCTTAGGTATGACCTACTCCTATGGCTAGCTCTTCTAAGTCTCTGCTAGGTTGAGGTCATCTAATCACTAGATGTGTCCAAGACTGAAACTCTTAAAGTCTAAAGAAGTCTTATCTAAGATGAGGATTGAGAGCTCATTCTAAAATTGTGGTCAATATAGGGAGACTATCCAGATAGAGCCTTCCCTTAGAAGAAACCGATTCTAGCTCATCGGGTAACGGAACCACCACTACGACTATTTCCTCTTGGGTGAGTGAAACTTTGATCAAGATCTCAACGATGACCGGCCATGGGTCACCACACTTCGGCATTGTGAGGGTGGTCCTCACAAGTGATCCTAGTCAAAACCTAAACCAAAATGAATAAGGTGGGCTAAGTCGATTGTGGGAGGATTGATCAGGCTAAATCCATCCCAAAGAAAAGTAAACATGTACTTCTAAGCTTCCATTAGTCTTTGGACTGACCTGAGTTGAACCATGATGTTTGAAATAAACTCAATTAGATGCTTTAATTCATTTTTTGAATTTGAACCAAAGTCCAACAAATATGTTAAGTTAGGCTTTTTGATTTTAGAAGAGATTTTTGAATTTAGAATTCATTTTCAACAAATTTGTGTATGTTGAAAATGGGTTCAAATATTTTGAAGAGATTAATGCTTCCATTGGTCCATATTTGAATTTTTATTTTCATTGTTTGGGGATCCTTTATTTAACAAATTTGAGTATGTTAAAATAAAGGGTCAATTGATTTTTTTTTTTTTTTTGGGTTTTACTCAATTAACAAATTTGGGTATGCTAAATGAGTTGTTTGAAAATAATTTTCTTCTTCTTTTGCTTATTTTTGAATCATGTGAATTTGGAAATAGAATCTTTACTTATCAAATTTGTGTATGCTAAGTAAAGTCCAATTGTTTTCTTTTGTTTTGATTTTTTGAAAGAGGATCTTCACTCTTCACTTGCAAATTTGGGTATGCTAAATGAAAGATCCAAATGTGGTTTGATTTTTGGTTTTAATTTTGATTCTTGATTTTGAAAGAGGATCTTCACTCAAAAATTTGGGTATGCTAAATGAAGAATCCAAATGTTGTTTGATTTTGATTTTGAAAAGGATCTTCACTTAGAAAATTTGGGTATGCTAATGAAGAATCCAAATATGTTTTGATGTTTTGATGTTTTGATTCTAGAAAAGTGGATCTTCACTTAGTAAATTTGGATATGCTAAATGAAGGATCCAAACGTGTTTTAATTTTTTGAAAAGAGGATATTCACTTAGAAAATTTGGGTATGCTAAATGAAGAATCCAAATGTGTTTTGATTTGTGATTTTTTGTTTTAATTTTTGCAAAGAGGATCTTCATATAGCAAATTTGGGTATGCTAAATGAAGAATCCAAATGTGTTTTGATTTTTTGATTTTTGAAAGAGGATCTTCACTTAGCAAATTTGTGTATGCTAAATGAAAAATCCAAATGTGTCATTGGTTTGGTTCAATTTGATTTATATTTGGTTTTGGTTCATTTGAGTTCACTTAGGTCAAATGGGTCAAGTTGACCAATTTGACCCATTTGACCCAATTGGGTTAGGTCATGGGTTGGTTTAGGCTTGGTTGATCATTTGAAATATTTTTGCAAGCTTTGGTTTCAATCAATTTTGGTTTGGTTTGATTTCAGCTTGATTTAACCTTTTAGGTCAAGTTGGGTTCATGGTCAATTGGGCTAGGTTGGGTCCAGTTGGCCAATTGAGGCTTTGGTCAAGTTCAACAAGTGATTTAGAATGAATTTGACCTATTGGTTGCAATCAATTTGGCTTAGATCAAGATTTGACACATTTTGACTTTTAGGTCAACTTGGGTCAACTTGGGTCAAGTGGCCAATTGGGCTAGGTTTGGCTCAAATGATGACTTGGTCAAGTCCAATCATTGATCATGAATTAATTTTGATCAATGGTTTTAATCAATTTGGCCTATGGTGGATTTTGGCTAGTTTAGGTTTCATTTGGGTTAAGTGTTGACTTGGTCAAAGGCTAGGTTTGACTTGGTTTGACCCAATTTGGGTGATTGATCATCTTATGATGATTGTTGCTCACAATGTGAGGCTTAGATGGGCTTAGTTCAATCCAATTTGGGTAGGATTAGAATTTGGCTCAAAAAGGTGCTTTTAGGTCACTTTGGGTCAAGTGAGCCTAAGTGGTCAATTAACATGATCAAGGCTTGATTCAAGTTTGAGTTGAACTCACATATGGACTTATGATTGAAATATAAATCCAATTGCAAGTGATTTGGAGTCAAATGGGTTTTTATTCATTTGACAATTTCAAGTTCAAAGGATGAACATGGGTTTGATTTGGGTTTGAGTTTTTTGAATTTA